>SNQN01003444.1:17144-31763 GCA_008642245.1 Bassia scoparia | reverse complement strand
AAAAAAAAGCTTTGAAGACATGGCAAAGTGGGTTGATTCTGAAAATGATTCCATGAAGACTAGAGTTATCTTCCAAGGAATCAATCCCACTCATTCCAAGTAAGCCTTCTCTTATTAAAAAACAATGTCGTACTAAGTGGTGTAATAACTGTTGCTACTTCCAATTAATTTGAAACAGCGGGAAAGAATGGAATGCAACGGGGTGAAAGTGCTCAAAAGAGACACTACCATTGCAAGATCAACTTACCCCAATGAGAGCCAGAAGCATTGAAGGTGTGAAAAGAGTACTAAGCACCATTTCAAAACCAGTTTACCTTCTTGACATCACAACTCTTTCACAATTAAGGAAAAGATGTCACCCTAGCTCTTTACAATGGTTTTGGTGGAATGGATTGCAATCATTGGTGTGTGGCTGGTGTTCCTGATACTTTGGAATCAACTCTTTACGCAATCTTATTATGTAATTCCAATAAGCATCTATGAATTTAATGTCGGTTTAGGAATTATTGTTTATTTTATGAATAGTGTTATATGTAGCCTTCAAAGTTAGATATAAACATTAAATAAACTTCTAAATATAGTATTATTTCGTGCATTTATAATAAAATCACACAAAAATCAAAGTAATTAAAGGTTAACCATAGTTAAGAAAAGAGGGGAAAAGGGTTAATTGGTAGTGCTCGAAATTTTTTTACAACTTTGTAGGTAGTTTTGTAAAAKAAACTGTTTAWTAGGTATATTCTTTAAAGGAAAAATGGAATTAAATAATCCGAACTTTTGGCCTTCCGCTCAAAATAATCCCAACTCAAGTTTATCTCAGAATAATCCCTATTTGCACCCTCATCTTCCCAAAACGATCCTTTTAACCCTCTACCTGTTCAACAGGTTATTTTAATTTTAATTTTTTTTCTTTTCTCCCTTTTAACTCTCTTAATCCCCTAAACCTCACCTTCTCTCTCCTAGCTCCATCACAACCCAACACCACGCAACCCCTCTATCCACCGCAACCCAACACCACACAGCACATCCACCACGTCACGCCCCAACCTGCCTAGTCACTGCCCTCCCAGTCGCCCATTTCCGACCCCCAACCATCGAAACCCCACACTCGAAACCCACCATCACCTTATCTTTCTCCTCTCTCCATCGCTACACAACCATGGAGCTCAGCCACCACCGCCCCAACTTGTCAGTCGTCACCCTCCTAGCCTCCCATTTCCGATCCCCCAACCACAGAGCCCCCCACACACCCACAACCCCCACCACGTAGCCCAACCACCACTACCTCAAACGAATTCACACCTCTCTCCTCGAATTGAGTGGTTTTGCTTTTGTTTTTATCTACTCCGTAGATTAATTGGTTGAGGGTGTGGAGGATGAGGGAGGGGGTGAGGGTGATGCGGGAGAAGGAGATGTAGAGCTTGTGGAGAAGGGACGGAGGTGGGGGAGTCGTGGAGGAGAGAAAGTGTGTTATTGTAGGTGCCGGTGCTGGTAGTGGTGGAGAGAGAACAGAGGAGGTGGGTGGTGAGTGGTGTCGTGAGGGTGGAGGAATGGTGATTAGTGGTTAGTGTTTGATTAGGGTGGTTAATTTTAGTTAGGTTGTATTAGTGGTTAATTTTGGTTGATTAGGGTGGTCAAATATTATTAGGAGTTCAAACAAGTTAATCATGGGCTTTTAACCTACAATTACAGGTTACTTTTAGAGTAGGCTTGTTTTGGGAAGATGAGGGTACAAATAGGGATTATTCTAAAATAAAATTGAGTTGGGATTATTTTGAGCGGAAGGCCAAAAGTTCGGATTATTTAATTCCATTTTTCCTTCTTTAAAAAATGTGTCTTTAATAGGTAGTTACTGAAAAATTTTCCTTATTTTTATTAACCTTTCAATCAAAGTCTCTTATATGCTAGCTTGAATTCCATGATTTGACATAAGGCCCCCTACTAGGCGAGGCGAAGAGTACGTCCTGAAGGGTAAGTGAAATTGAATAGGCTAAGGTTCGAGACACATAAAATGTTTAGAATTTGCGACTAAGATAGAATTAACACAATGTGAGGTTGACATGGTTGACCTTGAGATGTTGGGTATAAATTGATTCTATGTTGGGCCGGGGTCTTGACCTAAAGTGGTATTTCCAAATTTTAGAGAGAGTCTAACCACTTAGAGAAGCGAACTTCAATTTATTTTTATTATTTTGATCAAACCTTGAGCGCAATCCGACCTACTATCTTTGTGGAATTAGACCTATTGTAATTCTTGAGGTCGTGTGTGAAAGTGATAGGTCCACTTGCATTCCTGCACTGGTTTGCCATATTTTTTGTTAAATACGAATTGAAGATTTTCTAATTTTTCCTGAATGTTCTTCATCACATTTGCCCTTGGTTGCGCCTAGATTCATGATTACAAAAATCTTTATTTTATATTATTATGTCATTAATCATTTTATTTATTTGTTTTGTTTTCAAAAAAACTTTTTATTATTGAAAAATGCTATTAAGCTACAAAAAAAAAAAAAAATTACAAAATCTCAATAGTACAAAAAAACATAAAATCTTGGAAAATTATTTGAAGCTAAGAGAAAAATACTATTCCCTCCGTTCCACTAAATTCATGTCATAATGAATAGTGAGAACTATTCATTAATAGTGAGAATCTTTTAAATTCTCGTCAATATGTAAGAATGAATATAGATCGACGTGTGGTCTTGTTAGACATCGTATTAAAAGTAGTTTATTAAAATCCAATTTTATAATTCTTACTTCGTGTATAATTAAAGATATTCATTTGTAAATTGTGCATTGACAAACTTGTAAAGTGAAGTGGCAGGAATTTAGTGAACAAGGAAGTACAAACTTATAATACCATTTCTTTGTGGTCCTTAAGATATGCAAACAATCAATTGAACGTATAAATTGAATTTTATTTAAAATTATTGATTTAGACATATAGCATTCTTCAAGACAATGATTGATCAATTGCACATGGTACATCATCAGCCTTGAATGAGGAAAAATTTAGGTGTTTCAGTGTTTCTTGTAAATTTGAGATTGTGGGTTTTTAGTTACGTGAACCTAATTCGTGCTTATTTAGTTCCCGAAAGTCTATGATGATTGTACCGTTATTGCAATAGGTCCGTTTGCGAATATGCTCAAGTGTCACCTTACATACATCATTTAAGCCTTATACCATTCCTCCATGCTAATTCGAGTCTAAACTGGAGCCATACTAGGCAAAAAGTTTTTTTTTATTATTTCAATTTAGTTCTATTTTTTTTAACTTTAGGATTTTTTAAAATAATTTATATTGGTGATTCTCATAATTTCACATTTCATTGCATTCTCTCATTTTTTTGAGTTCACAGTATTTTAGATTATTTTTCTGATTTTCTACAATTTTATGATTTTTACAATATTTTAAAGATCAAATACACAAATACTAAAAATCAGAAATACTTAATAAATACAAAAAATACACGAAGATGTTCTAGAACCCCCTAGAACCATTATTTCTTGCAAAGGGGTGTCTAGATTCATCCAAAATCCAAGAAAATCAAAGCAAATATACGGTATAAATACTGTATAATCGAGCGTATATATGCTCATGAAGCGTATATACGCTACGTCGAGGTATATACGCTCCTAGGATCGATTGCTCAAGATCAAAGGGATCCAGAATATTAGTCGATTACGCTCAGACGAGCGATATATGCTCAGAGGAGCGTATATAACGCTCGTTTTGCTTTCGTGCCTATAAATATGGATCTTGGACTCCGAATTAAGGGAGGAGGAGAACACATTCATACACTACGAGGAGGATGACGGAAAAACTCTCTCTTGCTCTTCATAAACATCTCTAAGCTCTTCTAAACACAATAAACACTTTCACAATTCTTCGATTCAATTCAATTCAAATTCAATTCTTTGACTTTGCGCATAATTCAATAACGTTTCGACGCCGCGTACAAGGTATCAACTCTGAGACTCTCATTTCATAATCCTTAAGTCTATTCATAAATTAAAACTATGTTAAATTAAAGCTTGACATACCATTAATCAATAAACATTGTAGAATATTCAATATTTCAATCTTTGTATGTTTGAAAAATATGTTGTAAATAATTTCGAGTTCAAGAATAATTCAATGTCAATGTTCAATGTCAATATCCCATTACAAACTATGTTTAATTCAATTTCGAGTATACATAACGACCTAAAACTTGTTAGAAACTGACGTAGTAATTTTAGGTCGATCTATGTAATATTGTTAGGTTTTGCCGTGCTTGCCCATGAACTTTGGATAATGGTATAAGTTTGTTTGCAAGAGAATAAATCTCTCTTATAATACAAGATTTGGTTTGCTTAATCATAATGGTCACATAAAGTCAGATAATTTGGACAACCGGTTTAGGCACCCAATAATGACATAATTCAAGTGGTCACTTAGGATAGAGTCACTATTTTTGTTTCTACTAATAGTAACCTACTATTTTTTAGTAATGATAAGGTTAGGCGCTTTCAGGTCAATCGATAGGTCTTGTATTACATAATTATGACTTATGACTACAATGAGACCGAGTAGAGGCCGCTACATGGCGGGCGGATTGGTCAAAGACTAGTCCGTACCATGTCCCCGAACCCAACACTCTGGTTTACTAGTTATCTGTGGGGCCATTAGTTTGGCACCAATGTTTTGGGCGTCGTGATTAACCTGTAGGGCACGGTGGAATCTCACTCTAATTCGACAACACACCCCAACGCATTCACATGCGGATTCAATGGCTCAATTCCATGACACTGAAGCTGAGGTCAACCCCCTTGAATGGGGAGAAGCCTTACAGTTACCCTTTGAGGTTTTAGGTTTATTTGTTAGAAATATTTAGTTATTATACACTCGAAGTGGCCTATGTGCCTAAGATCTAATAATAAATTAAATTAATAAGTTTATATAAATGTAATCAGATTTTAATATAATAGGCGATACCGTGATGAATCGGTTTCAATTGATGTCATTAAAATCTACGAGTACTAATATTCGCTTGTCCCTTTCCTAATAATATAACAAGATTAGTTCCTGTGCGATGCACAGTTAAAAAAAATTTATTTTATAGTAGACTAATTTAAATTTTAGACAAATTTAAAGTGGTAATAAGATAGGATATTAGTTGTTATGTCTTTACTCCCTCCGTTTTCTTTTGTGTGTCTTGTTTAAAATATGGGAGAAAATTTAGAAAAATGAATCTTTAATTAATAGAAGTTGTTAATTTAATTAGATTCTTATTTGAAAAGAGAGTTATTGGATTTTAGTGTAATGGGAAAAATATAATAAATGTTTGTTGGAAAGTGAATTTTGGCGAGTAATCTAGATAGTGGTTAGACTTTTATTTAATATCATTGAAAAAAGTAATAAATATGGTTCATTTTAGTACCTTGAAAAGGTGGATGAAGTTGGAGTTAAAAATAACATTTTTTATAAATAAGACAAATATTTAGGAAATTGATTTAAGGAAACATGACAAACAAAAGGGAACAGATGGAGTATGTGTTTTTATTCATGTTATATAATTCTTATAAATGTAACTTTTATACATAAGTTGTTGTTTTTGTAGTAACATAGGATGTAATTGTTGGTTTTTTTTAATAGATTTTGATTTTTTAAAATATAGTATGATAAAAAATATTAATATAATTTAGGGAAATTCTATACGATAGCCTCGAGGTTTGCCAAAATCCACGTGGCGACATATTAAGTTTTCATCATAATCTACACCGTGGCCTCAAGATTTTGAAAAATTCACACCGTGGCCACGAGGTTTTTATTTTCAACATGGTGACAAAACCACTCTAACCCACTCACCCAACTCTCACCCACTCAACCCGACATCACCCAAAATACCATCGTAGGCAGCCCCACCAAACCAACCAGCCACCACCCCGCTACCCCACCAACCCAGCCTAGCCTTAACCCACTCGAACCACAACCAGGTCTGCGAACTCACTCTCCTCTCGCACAACAACCTACACCGCCACTCCAGATCCTCTCACCCCACCCTAGCCCCGCCACCAAGAAAAACCTAACCGTAACTAGCCACAGCTGCACCCAGCTCCAACCCAGCCCAACCTTAACCCAATCGAACCACAACCGTGTCGTCTCTTTTTGGGCATTGTTTTGTTCGAACAAGAATAATTCAAGGAGAGAATTTTAATCGAAAATTTAAGCAAATTAATTTAGGGCTTTATTTGTTTTGTTTTGAATTGCAAAAACATATAGTTAATTGTAGTTTTCGTTTTGAATTCAAAGAGTTTGATTTGATTAATATAAAAACCCTAAATTTCTTCTTTCCTATTTTTTGATCAAAAATTCACGTAAATTGGGCGGCGTAATGGAGAAGAGGACTGACGATGGTGATGTGATAGAGGAGCGCGAGAAGAGAAGTCTCGTTCGTGGCTAGGTAGCGGTGGAGAGAGAATCGGTTCACCGCCATGGTGGGGGCGACGCAGGGTGGTGGCTAGGTTGGTTGGGTTGGATGGGATGGTTGTTGGGTTGGTGGGGCGGTGGCTGGCTAGGGTGGTAGTCGGGTGGGGTGGTGGTTGGATGGTTAGTGGAGCTCTTGGGTGAAAGTTGGGTGGTGGTTGGGTGAAGTGGTTAAGTTTAGGTTAGGTCACCACGTTGAAATTAAAAACCTCGAGGCCACGGTGTGGATTATGAAAACTTAATATGCCACCGAGTGGATTTTGGCAAACCTCGAGGTTACCGTATAGAATTTCCCTATAATTTAAAGTTGGGTTTTTCAATAAAATACTGTTGAACCCTAAGTTTTTGAAAGGCGTGTCGCGCACCTAACAAAGATAATAATATACCTAACTAATCCTCCTAAATATGTAGTAGGGTAAGTCAGGGTCGATCCCACAGAGAAGGTTCAATTAATTGTTGGTCGCTACGAACTACAATTAGTCGAGTAAAACATAACTGAAAAAGAGTTTAAACTAATAATAACTAAAAAGGCTAAAGACAAAAATATAGAATTAAGTTATCCCGCTAATATAAACATATTGTAATCATTATCTACTACGCAAATCCATCAGAAAAATATTCAACAGGATAGATGCGCCCTATATTAGTACAAAGATCGATTTCTTCGATCAATCAATGGCTTCCCTAACTATGTAATCGTACTATTATTGTAGTCATGACACATTAGAGACATTTAGAATAGCATCCTAAATCCCTAGCAAGTCCGATCTATTACTTTCGTGATGATTTTTCTTACTTTGTCTAGGGACTAAAATCGATTAAGAGCCAACTTTCGTCGCGAACCTAATCACATTCTAAGTACTATTTCTAGTCAAATATTATAATAATACCAACCCTAGCAAAGATGAACAATCAACTAATTGAAATTGGGGATTTGGGATCAAATCATAAATACAATTCATATTAGGGTTCAACCAAATCTAGATAATTACACTACTAAACATTAGAAAGCAAAACTAAGAATAAAACAACTAAACAAACATAAGCATAGACTTAAATATAAAATATGGAACTAAGATATATAAACAAAAATAATGAAAGGTTGAAAATACATAATCTTAAAGCATGTCATACAAAGAGAACGAAATTTCGCCGAACTCCAAAGCGCTACTCCTGTACTGCCTCCTCAACCCCCTTTTTTCATTTGCCTAACTCTTTTATATACTAATAATCTAGGAAGTTAAATAGGCTAAACTTTGCATGTAATAAATATAATTCTATTCTATTTAATCTATATCTTATCTATATATATTATTTAAAACTTGTTTTGACTTATAATTGTGACACTTGTCACATTCATAATATTTAAAAAAAAAACTTTTATTAAAAGTACAAAAAATACATGTCCCTATTATATATATATTATTTTGCATGTAACATTTCGCGAACAGCCATGTCCCTATTCTATTGTATTTTGCATGCAACATTTCGCATGATAGGTGTATTTTTGCGGTTTATACCTATGTTTATGTATAACCATGTATTATATTATTTATTTCTATTCTAACTCATGTATGTTTGCATGTATATTGATATTATTTCGCATAATATAAATTCTATTCTAACTCATGTGTTAGAGCATGTTTTAATTCATTTCGCATAATATCAATTTATTTAGATCAATTTTTTCGCATATATACAACACATGACCCAATGGTTTTAAAAATTTGTACTTATAAATTCATTCGCAAACTGTCGAGGTTTAACCATCCTATTTTTAAAAACGGGTTTGCGGGTTCAGTCTACAGTGGGTTTCTGTTTATAATTCTTCATTTATGACCAACTTTTTCGAGTTGGTTTTGCATGTCAAATTTGGTCGGGTTTTTTTTTGCCAGATATATTACATACTTCATAAAAAGATTGTACGAGTAGTAATTTTGCATAGAAATTAAAAACTTGATTTTTTTGTTAAATGATTCAAGTTTGTTAATTATAGGTTTATTATTCAGTTATACTTATTGTTACATCTAACTATTACAAAATCAAAGTAAATCAATTGAAACTTTTAAAAATATTCAAAATACAATGAGTCAGTTATTGATTACATTTTTTTAATGAAGGTTCCTTTGACTTATCTTATATTTTTAATAATTTTTGGGATTTGCTATATTTTTTTAACACATGGAATTACCTTTTTTTTCATTTTATTCTTTAATTTTCTTTTTTTACCTCTATATGTTTCTTTTCTGTTGTAAAAGTGTTGAATGACATATTAAGTTTTGATGTATGATTATAAAATAACATATGATGGTTATCACTAATGAGTGTGTGTTGAGTCGTGCATGAACAAGTTATAAGCAGAAAGAAGAAGTTGATGTTCAATGTTCAAGAAAGAATATACAATGACCATAAGAGAAGTCCGAAGGAACTCAGCCAGATTGAGTTGCAAGATGTTCAAGTGGAGCTTATATGTGATGATGATCGGGGTAGGAGGAAGCATGTAAAAGGCCATCATTGAATACTATGGTATCAACAAGGAAATCAGACTGAAGGAACTCAGTGCTTCAGAGTCAATCTCACTGGAGGAACTCAACGAGTGAAGGTGTTCATCATGAGATCAAGTTGTGATTTACAGGACAAATTGCTTGAGTCTAAAGGCGTAATGATCACCTAGGAGAGGAAGGGAGCATTCTGTGACTTGGAGCAATCATGGAATGTGTAAACGGGCTTAAAGGTAGGAAATAGAAACTTATGTTTTGGAACTAGAGGAACTTGGTCTTAGAGGAATTGGTCATCTTAGAGGAAATTGGTCTACGAGTCAAAGTATAAGTGTCGACTAAGTTAGTGCCATAATAATAGGGATGTGGTTTGAATGAGTCAGTAAATTGGTTTTAATGGATAAATGAAAAGAGGTTTAAATATCCTTAATAATAGGTAAGTTTGTTAAAGAAATTTTCTTAAATAAAATCTCTATTTAATTGTAAATATCTTGAAGAAAATAATAAATTTTTCAAACAAACTAATATTTAGGAAGATATTTTTATAAAACTAATTTTATCTTTTTAAAATTAAAAACTGATTTGATCTTTATAAAATCACGTAAACTGCTTTTATCTTCTGGAAATAAAGTAAAAACGCGGTTGAGAAAATTAAGGGGCAAGTGCTTTTATATCTGCTATAAACTTGCTGGTCAACTCAGAAACGTTCTCCTAGTCTCCTAACTTGGGGAACTGGTAAGCTGTTCTGGAGGAATTTGCTGACTGAAATACAAAACACTGTTTATTCAGGTTAGTTTGCACTTTGTAGTGTGTTGGGCGCAAGGCTAGCACGTTTTAAGGCAATGTTATGCTAGTGGGATAAGGAGAAGACGTACATTTACTTGAACACTATAGAAATAGAATTTTCTCCTCATTCATTACACACTTGTCTGACTTGTATCATTCCATAGTGTGAACTTGTGTTATTCAAAAGTGTCATAATTTAGAAGTCATTCTATCAATTAAGGTATGATTTAGTATTCAAACTTTAGGAGCATGAACTTAATTATAGATGGGAGTCTAATGATATATATTCTAAGTCCATTTAATGAGTCTCGGTTCCATAAGTTCCAAGTTCCATACTAGTTCCATTGGAGAATGTTTCTATTTTTCTATACTTTGTATCCATTGAGTCTGTATCTCTGAAGAAGAGAAAGTACTCTCGTAACGGGAAGTTGGTCAAGGGTTAGAGGACTCTTGATGGGTCCTTTGAGTTAGTGTCTTTATGACGGGACTTGAGTGTTGTATCATCAAGGGGACTTTGAGTGTGTGATCTCAAAGGGGGCTCTGGGTTGAGAGTTAATCCAAGAGGCTTGTAAGAGAGTGGAGCTGCAAGAGTTGAGTGCTCAGATAAACAGAGTGGGTGTTGATGAGGCTTTCGAAGTTAGAGGAACTTGAAGAGTCCTTAGATTGTATTAAGTGTTGTATCCAAAAATAAATTTAAGAAGAAATCCTGTGTGGTATCAGGTCTCAGTTTTATCTCTTGACAAGTTGTCAATGAGAGTTTTTGTGTGTTTGAGAAACTGCACTTGTGTTTTTAACTTCTAGTTTTTAATTCGCAAAAAGCTCAAGTTTCTTTAAGTTACAATTCACCCCTCTTGTAAATTTCAGTCATATAAAAAAAGATTTCTTATATTTTTTTTTACCTTTTTTCCATTTCCTCTTATTTATTTTTTGGGGGTTTTTCTTATTATTTTGTCACGTGGCAATTTCCTAATTTTTATCTACAATTTCTTTAATTTTTACCCTTTTCTTTTTCTTTGTTGTAAATATTATCTATTTTTTTCATTTTCGTTTATTTTCCTTTCTATTTTTTTAAAAAAAAATATTTTCCTAATTAAACATTTTTTTCCTTCTATTTTCCTTCTTCTTTTCTTTCTCTTTTTAGTTTTGTCTAATAAATAATCTTACTAACTCATAATTTATAAAAGGAATATGACGAATTAAAGACACGTGTGATATTCCATCTTTATTTCCCCTTTTTTTAAAAAACATATTGTGAGTTTGGCTTTCCGTTTTCATCTTTTAGTTTAAAATGAGTTCTTATAACGGAGTAATATAATAGATGAAATTACCAATGATGATATCATTGATATCTCACTTTTTTATAAATATATTTTAGTACTTAATAATGGAATGTGACAACAAAAATATTCATATTTCTAATGTATTGTTTTTCTTTTTGAAATATTTTTGTGATAGTTAAAAAGATAATATGTTTTTTAAGCTTTCTACTCAATGTTCTTTTTTCATAAAAAAAACAATTATTCATCAATTCCGTCTCATCCGCTGGGCGAATGGATATAGTATATTCGATACGGTAAAACCAGTCATAGAAAACTTTTTTCATTAACATATTTAATCCTTTTGTTATTGTTATCTTGATATTTATTTTTATCATTGTATCCTATGATTACTTCACACATTATGAATAACGTCAGATTACAAACGTGAACCGTGCATTGCCGGGCCCAAATACTAGTTTTATTAAAAGCTAGGAAAAACCAAGAGATGCAGGAACCAAGAGTTTTTTGTACAGTGAAAGAAGAGGACAACCAGGGTGTGACATGTGATACTAGCCGCAACTTGGGTGCGGAGTAGCGCTGTCATATACTTTAAAATTACTTCAAAAATAAGTGGTCGCAACCTTATTGTGGAAACTAGGTGATTCCCCAACCAAAATGCGGACGAACATCATGAGCAATTATTTTGAAGCTTTCCAATATAAACACATTGAATTGTCATTCTTTGATCATCAAACAATGATTATTTCATCCTTAATATCTAGCAAACCCTACAAAATAGACACAAACATCTCAAGACACGAGTATATGAAATATATAAAATAGAGTTAAAAGAGTTAAATATGGAGAAAATTTTACAAATATACAATAAATATGACATGTAAATGTGTATTTATTCGACTTTATAATTTTGATGATTGCACTGCACGCAACAAAGCAAACTGTTATCAGTTATTGTTTAACATATGTAGTTTAGTGATGTGTTAGAAAGGATCCATACTTAAGAAATCTAATGGATCGAGGACATCTAAGAAGAAGGAAGGAGTAAGATGAAGGAGTTGAGTTCCTTGGAAAATGACTCGACATGAATCAAGGAAGGTTGAGTTCTTGAAAATATGACTCATCATTGTAGCTAACATATGATTTAGTAGTTTCTAAGATTTTATTTGTACTGCTTGATTAAGATATGAAAAATTGCTCAAAGGATAAAAGGAATAATACTTTAAAGTTGTGATTAATTTTATAGATAAAGAATTTAATCCGTTTTGATATATAAAGATAATTGTTTCTATTAAACTTAAAAAGGTTCCATATAAGAGATTATTTTAGTGTATTATAATATATTAGATGAGGAGTAAAAATAAAAAGATGCTTTTTATATAAAAAATGGCGATAGATAAGCTCAAGGAAGATAGAAATATAGTTTAATTTAGTGTCATATAGCAGTCTTAAAACTGGTGGTGATGTTACTTGGCAGGTGCTGATGACCTTATTATCTGGTAAAGGAAGAATTGGAATGATTGTATTTATATAAAGTAGGTAGATTATTGAATATATCGTCTTTATGTAGTCGATTATTGATTATAGAGATGGTTTTTCTTTAAAAATATAGTCAGCCGTATGTTTGAAAGATAAAATGTTAATAGTAATATCAAAATTAGGAAGAGATATAGTGATTGTGGAGGAGGTATCATGGTGTTTAAAGTATAGTCGAGAGAGTAGATTATATTAATAGTAGTGAGGAGGTTTGAGAGTTAAGAATATAATATAAACGGCTAAGAAGATGATTGAATACAGAAGTCTTTATGTGTGGTGATTATTAAGAGAAGCTTGGTATCAGTTCAGTGTACACTATAATTTATAAGATTATAAGATACATATCGTCAATAGTATACAAGAAAGGGAGTAAATGTGTATGTGGAATGCTGACTTTATATGGTAAGAGGATAAAACGGGATGTTTAATCTTTGTGTTCAACTGCTTATGCAGGTTCTAAGATGAGTGAATACTAAGTTGGTAATATGCAACACATCGTACTGGCAAAAGAATTTTCACAGAGCTATTAATTTTATATTGTTGCCGTAAAGCATCTAGTGTGTATTGTTATTTGAGTGTAAATTTGCTTCTTTTCTGCGTTGAAGCGAGGGGTGTGAGTTAATAACCGAGGATTTCAGGAAATCAAGTAGTATGAGGGTTAATAGAAGTTCATGTGAACTGAGAAGAGGGTTCAGAAAGTCTAGGGAAATGAGAGGAATGAGGGTCTTAGATTGTATTTAGGTGTTGCATCCTAATATAATATAGACGAAGTCCTGTGTTGCATCAGGCCACAATTTTCCTCTCTTGGCGTTTGTCTTGAGAGTTTTTGTGTTGGAAAAATCTCTAGTCTCCAATTCCTTAGTTTAAAGTTCTTTTAATTCCACAAAAAGTGCTTAAGTTCCTCCAATACAATTCACCCTCCCTCTTGTATTGTTCAGTCGATCCAACAAATATACTCGTACTTTCGCGTTTTCTACAAATTAAACCTACTAATTTTTTTTGTTTACAATATAAACCCGTCATTCGATATCCTTCCACAAGATAACCTAAATGGTTAAATTTAACCAACCAAGGTTAATTATAATATTTAAAAAAAAAATAAAACAAATTTTTTTAAAAAAACCTACAATTTCCATCCCCTCCCACCACCCACCTCCCTCCACCACTCCTCCATCGCCCCCAACACCACCTTCCTGGCCACCAACCACCGCGCCACAACCACCACCCTCCTCGCGAACCCCCCTYCCCACTCCTCCATCGCCCCCAACACCACCCTCCTCGCCACAACAATTAAAAACATTCGAGCATAGTTAATATGAAAACGAAGTCGTATGACTTCAATCACGATATGAAATTGGGGGAATTCGGGCAGATTTCTAGAAATTCGAATTCAACAGAGCCAACAAATTCGATTCGAAAAAATACAAACAAGATTTAAACTGATTCGAAATCTAACCATAGTTAAGCTAAATTAGGTATTTAGGTTACCTTGTGCGCGTTGGTGATTGGTTGTGAGAGGAGTGGTGGCGTGGGGGCTCCGGTGGTTTGGGAGTGGAAGTGGGTGGTCGGAAGTGGGAGGAGGGGGTTGTTGGTGTTTTTTTAGATTTTTTCTGTTTTTAATTTTTATTTTAAAATAAAACTAACCATGGTTAAGCTAAATTAGGTATTTAGGTTACCTTGTGGAGGGACATCAAACCTCGGGTTTATGTTGTAGATAATAGGTTTATTTTGTAGAAAACGCGAAAGTACGAGTGTATTATATAGAAAAACCTTTTAAAGTTTTAAGGATAAAAGTATATTTATTTTTTTGAAAGATAAAAATAAACCTATCACCTATATAATTTCATAGGATATTTTTTTTTCTTTTGGTGAGAAAGAAGGGGAATACCCCACGCAACAAAGGAAAGAAGGGTAAAAATAAACTTATATAATTTAATAGGATATTGTTGCTGTTTTTTTAATTAAACATAGACATAGATTTAGATTGATTATTTTAATATATCATTTAAAATTCAAGTTCAAAATTTATTTATAATCATAATAATTGTTGTTT
>SNQN01003443.1:39028-55829 GCA_008642245.1 Bassia scoparia | reverse complement strand
CAGTAGGCTAACAAATCAACATCCACCTTCAAAAAACCAAAAGAAAAAAGGGCCCAAAATGAAATATGCATACAGCAAAAGAGTCTCAACTGCTTCATACTTCGCAAGTTCATTCTTCTCAAGTCAGCCACCCAAACGCTAACAAGCACGAGAATCAGTACGGCCAACCAACCTGGCATCGCTTCCAACACCAGCGTACTCATCAACAATACAATCAAGCTCACGTCTCAATACATGTCACCCACGATACAACCCTCGAAACACAACAACACAAAAAAACATAAAATCTGGAGAAAAAATGAACATTATTGTGAAAATTACAAATAAAGTATAAATAATGAGGTAAATAGAGAAAAAAGTAGCATATCACAGCAAAATGAATCAAAACCCTATACAGAGCTCTTTGTAAAACTCTTATATAATTCACCTTGTTTTTTTGCTTAATTATAAAAAAAACAAAAAAAAAACCGCAAAATTAATCAACTTTTTGAGGAAGAATGAAGATCTGACAGGTTAGCGCTAAAATCCTTAATTTAGCCCAAAAACACATAATACCAACAACTAAAGCCCTAACAACTATATGGATTTCTAAAACCACATACACAATATTTCATAAAGTAACCTCAAGGAATTTTCTGAAAAAAACAATTGTTGTAATGTTAATTTTACATATTGTGCTTTGAACAACTACTCCGGATCATAAAAATAATACTCCCTCCGTTTTTTGATTTTCACCCATACCATTTTGGAACTTTTTTTTTAAGGTGATTCGAGTTGAATAAAAGTGAGTAAAGTTAAGTTAATATAAAATCAATAAGAAATTATAAAAAAGAAAGTAATGTATTGAAGATTATAGGAAGGGAAATATATTTAGGTAATAGATTGGTTATAAAATAATGAAAGTTACTGTTAAATGATAATCATTAATTATAAGTAAAAAAGTTAGTTAATAAAAGGTTTTAAAAAAAAAATATTTAGATGGTTTGAAAGTGACATCTATTTGAAAAACGCAAAAAAAAAAAGTTAAACATCTAAAAAAACGGAGAATATTAAAAAGTTCATCTTAAAAAAAAGTTTTTTATAGCGAAACTAATCACTACATATTTTAACATGGGTCAACAATATCAGCATCTTACCAATAATTCAAACAATAATGCAATCATAGACAAAAAAATTACTTCATAATCCTGCAACTTCGCTTACCTTGCATACTACATGTTTCAGCTCTTCATTAATAATGCGAGTAAAGTGACTAGAGTTTATTTAATGACTATCATCACATACATAGTCAATCATATTATGCTATATAAAATTACTCTTCAGCCATATAATTCACCTTAGGAGATCTGACTAAATTCGATATAACATTAAATCTTTAACCAATGAGGCACGTTTGCCAATCCTGAAAATGATTTTAATTAATTAATAAGAATCCTTTCATGACATAAACTGTTATTATACAATAAATGTCAAATAATGTAAACTGTCTTACCATACTACTCCCTTTTCTTTTAAATTTCTTCCCTACTTTACGTTGAAATCACAATTTACAATGAAATAGTAAATTTTTATGTACATGAGAAAATAATAAAAAGTGGAATTTAATAACTATTGTAAATACGATTCAACAGAGCTCATTAATTCTTATATATGATGACATAATTTAAAATTCTTTACTATTATAAGATAGTTGCGATTCTTTATGCATGAATTTAGATGACAAAAGAGCAATAAAATTTCGTAGTATGTAACACAAGATGACATATTCTAAATGTTTGCAGTATGTGTCTTGTTTATTGCAAATAAAGTTAATTTAGCTGTTAAATTAAAAGTTGTTTAATGATACTTTTTAGATTTGTTCAGAGCTATTTAACTGTGATGAAAGTATTGTAAAAGGATTTGGAAATTATGATCTTAATTTGTATGAAAAAAACATGATATTGTTTTTATTAAAAAACAATTATAAGTAAATATGGATAAAAATGGACATTTAAATTTTCTCTCCTAAAACTTAATGAAAAAAACTCCTCTCCCTAATTTTAATAAGAGAGTTTTGTAAGAGTTTTTTTTGGTTATAAAATCTCTTTTAAATTACACCAAACACCCAAATATAGGGTTTGCTAATCAAAACTCCAAGTTCAAAAACTCTTGTTGCCAAAACCCTCAATATTACGTACGAATGCAGCCAACACAAATTCCATTTATTTTTTTATAAGAAAGAAAAACCTAAATTCAATGGCACCACACTCCACAGTACAAACTACAACGGAATCTAGCGATGCATCCCATTGGAAATAACCAAACAAAGAAGAAAATAGAACAAAACCAAACAACACAATATTTTATACGAATTATTATTATTACAATATTATTTTGAAGGTTTCAAAAACAAACACAACTAACCCTAGAAAAAGGACGTAAATTCTCAAGTGCCATGGAATTTATTGAACAATCCTTTGGTCCCTTACCCTATAGATTTGGCCGTATTGCAGTCAACTATGAATAAACAAATAAAAATAGAAAGATGCACCCAATATTCGTATATGTTAGCCAATAGTGTCATGCTATTGCTAGCACGATTGATTAGTGAGTCAAGAACAGTGCCATTAGCCAAACTTCATACACATACTCAACAAGGCGCCCTAAATGAATCCATTGTAGAATCATCTTCTTAAGGTTCTTAGAAGATACCACCAAGACTGGTTGCTTCGTCTCATTCCTATGATTGCTTTGTTCAAGTAACTATACTTCAATTTTATTATTTTTTTTATAAATAACCTTATACCATATATTTCATTTCGCACACTTAAATTTTCTGAGATTCTTGTATGTAGTTATATGGACTGTGACATATTTAAATATTAAAAAATCTTTATAGATTTGTTTACGATTAAGCCTTTTTTTAAATAATAATTACATTCTTCCAATTATTCATGAAGAAAGACATGGAATAAACAACGGAAATTAGTCTCATCTATTTTATGTATATTTCGTTGTAATAGATTGCCATACATCTTAGACTAAAAAAAAAATTCCATTAAAAAAAAAAGTCGTTATGTTTTAATTCATTTTGTTTTCATATTGGAAATCCAACATTGAAATAAATTATAATAATATGTCATTATAATTAGTGAATGTCATAATAAAAAATTTATGAATAGATGTAGGTCAGGGCTGAATGGTTCGGCTAGCGGTCCAACGACAAAACCACCCCAAATTAAACTGAGGCAGCAGCATTCAAAATCATTAACGACCTTCAGGCCTATACAAAAGCAGGTCCTGAGACGGTCTTGTTGATATACTGCACTTGCCGCTCCGATCTGTTTTGTATGATCAATTCACATTCTCTTCTTACTAAGCACTTTAGTTATCCGCTAATACTCAATATTCATTCTTTTCTTTTTTACTTGCATACTTTAGATTTTTAAAATAAAAAAATTCAAACAAAAAAATAAAGATAATGAGTTACAATATGAATTTCATAATAAAACTTAACAAATATTAATCATGGATGTAACTCAATTTTCAATCATTTCAAACAAAAATCTAAAATAAATAACAAATTCCACTAAGTGATTGTTGTGTAGAAATCTATACACCGAGGTTAACCGTTGACCACATCATCATATATTGGCAAGGCTACTCCACACCCAGAACAATTAACACATTAATTACATACTTTCTATTTTTTTAATCGTGAGGATGCAGAATTTAAAATTCAGACCAAATATGAACTATACTTGGATAAAAAATTTAAAATGTACCAATCTATTTTAATCTTCTGACAAATAAATTAAACACATTATATATTTTGGAAAATTACAAAGTTTAATGAAAAATTAATTAAAAAAAATTAAATACCTTCATCCTTCATCTCTTATATAACGAGAGGACATATGTGTTGTGTGTCTACCAAAATACTAGTTTACTACCCTACGTTTAATGACCAACTTCCGTATTCATTGAATACCTCGCTACTAGTATGGACATTATATGTACTCTTACAGTATGTTATTAATGATATTTTAACATTTCAATCTATAATCTGAATGCACCTAATAATATACCTATGAGCACTGAATACGAATATCTGAATCTCTTAATAATAATAAAAATAAAGACATAAACAAAATTTGACAATCAAATAATAATCAATAGCTAACCAAGAAGTGTTACCGGACAACAATGATTTAAAATACACCACAGCTTACAACTACTAATGTTTTGTATCTGAATAATTCATACTCTACTGAAGCAACAATGTTTGCCGAAAATAATTCCAACAAACAAAATAATCGAGCAAATCAATGACTAATGTCCAGGAAAATAGAGAAAGAACCAATGTTATTTACCCTGTATTACTAAACTAATTCCCATGTTTTACCAGTTTTTGCGTATATAATTAAATTATCTATTTAATGCACGCATACCACTGTCATAAAAACAAGCTAGACAATAAAATTTATTGAAGCGTAAAAAATTTCAAAGTTAAGTAATCAGTTGTGACATTTATGGTGCACCCAAGGCGTATTAATTTGTACTTTTGTTATATAATTAACCCATTGTCCCCTTATATCAATATCACTGAATAAATAATAAGGCCAGCTAATATATTATCAAAGAGTTACTAGTATTCACCAAAAGCGTCATTCTAATTTGGTGGCGTGCACAATAAATATTGTTCACCCCGATTACCACGTAAGACTCTGACCAAAAAAAGTTCATTATATATAAACCACTGCACACATGTCACTACAGTACAAATAGTCTATTATTAATATAAATTGTAATATAAAACAAACATATTCGAAATTTTAAATAGAATCCAAACAAATAGACATTAATAAATTTCTCAAATAAACCACATTATGATGTCCCAAGCTAATTTATAATGTGGAAGAGAGCAAGAGTTGTTTCTATCTGAAATACAACATGGAATGAAAGACTGATTGAGTCAAGCTTTCCATTTAAATTTTGGAACAATAATTTGGGTTGTTAAAAAATGTTTAAAATTTCAGTGCAACAATAATATAAATTAAGGCATTTACATTGGCAGTGATTTTGCATTGGAACCATACTACAACACCACCTTGAAAAGGACAGCACATATTTCACAAGAAACTTACACCAATCTACACCACCACTTCGAACACTAGTCGCTTATTAAATGTTTCACTTGCAAACGACCACCCACCGATCTTGGTCCCCCTCTTGTGCCACACCATCCGTCATCGCACTTGCACCGTCGTCACCAATAATTACCCTACCCAGACCCAACCATGGACCACAACATTTTGCTAACACCTTAACTTACGTGTCCTCCCAACACACCAACACCACCATATGGGACCGTGTCGAACCTCCAAACACTTTTGACAAGCAAGTATATTACCTTCATGGAATCACCATTACGCCGAGCCAATATACACCATTTCAAACCGAGCATATAGTGCCGCAAAATCAAACGTCGCGGATACTGATGTGTTTTATGCGAGTGGCCACCGAGAGGGCGACAAGATACGGTTATCGGTCGGTGAAGTAATGAGTCACTTGGACAAGTGAACGAAATATTCTAGCCGCACTAGGTGCGGTTCGAAAGTGATAACGGGCGGTGGTGTAGATTGGCTAGTGTAACGTTTCTTGTTGCAAATTTGTGCTGTCCCTTCTTCCTAAGGCGATGTGTTAGTATGGTTTCCTCCAGACTGCAAAAATCACATGCCAAATGCTTAATTATATTATTGTTTCATTGAAAATTTTAAAATTTTTAAAACCAATCTATATAATTACAAAATTCAAAGGTACCAACAATACTTCACCATCCTTCAGTCCTTATTCTTAAATAAGGGAAACAACCTTTGCTTTCACATTATAATTAGTTGGACAATCAATAACTGTGGTCTACTTGAGAAATTTTAATGTCTTTTGTTTGGTAATCTATTTTAAATTCCATAATGTTTTTTTACCATTATATTAATCTAATTGACTAATGTGTACGTGACATGTTTCTGCGTGGTTGAATATATATGTTTTTTGTTCAAAGTCTAGTGTGGAATGGTGAACAATAAATTATTGTGCACCAAATAGATTTGACCACTTTTGGTGAATATAGTAACCTCTTTGATCAATATATTGACCCTTATTATTAATATTATTGATATAAATGGACAAGGGTATTATATAAACAAAAGATTACATATATATGCTTGGTGCATAATAAATGCATCAAAAGATTACAATAACTTCTGGAATTTTTTTACCTTCAAATAAATTTATATTGTACTACTTTTTATACATCATGCGTGCATTAAAATAGATAAATATTAATTATATACGCAAAAACATGTTAACAATGGACATTAGTTTAAATACAGTACAATAAATGTTTCTTTCTATTTTCCTGGACCATGCATTTATTCTTTGATTATTTTGTTGGTGGAAATTATTTTCCAAAAACTAGTTGTTCAAAGTATGGTCTGAATTATTTCAGAAATAAAAAATTATATTGTAAGTTGTGGTTAATTTATCATTTTCTGACACTCTTGTTAGCTCCATAACTTATTTTGATTTCAAATTTGTCCATGTCTTTTTTATTATTATTAGATTCAATCATGTATTCATTATAAGTATTATATGAGCAATCAGATTTTTAATTGAAAGTTAAAATATCCAATTAATAATAACATACATGTAAGAACTTATAATGTCCACATTAATTATGTAGCGGGTATCAACAATTTTCATTAAACAGGTAGTAAACTAGTAATTTTAGGTAGACACCACACAACACCACTATTCCTCTTCCTTTTCCCCATTATTAAAGAGATGAAGGATGAAGGCTTATTTATATATTTTTTAATTAATTTTATCATTTTAAACCTTTGTATATCTTCCTCAAAAATAGTATAAAATGGTTTTGTTATAGTTATTTCTTCTATGAAAGAATTAAAATATACTGGATCACATTTTAAAATTATTTTTTATCCAAGCTTATAAGGTTCAATTGTCCCTGAATTTTAAATTCTGCATCCATCACCATCCATAAAAAAAAAATAAGAAAAGGGTAGCTGGTAAATTAAATGTGTAATTGTTCTGGTGTGGAGTATGCCATTGCCATATATCTGATGATGTTCACACGGTTAACCCTCGGTTATAAATTTCTAACCCAACCAATCCACCTAGCTGGAATTGTTCAATATTATTGTAATTTTTTTTGAAATGATTGAAAAAATTGAGTTCACATCCATGCATTAATATTTGTTATTTTATTATAACCACTCATTAATTGTCAAATCATTACCTTTAATCTCCTTTTTGTTGAATCTTCTTATTTTAAAAAAAAATATCAAAAGTACATTGAAGTAAAAAAAAAAAAAAGAATGAAAATATGATATTAAAGCGGATAAACTAAAGTTAGCATTATAAGAAAGAAAATGTAATATGATCATACCAACAACACAGACTCGCAGCGCAAGGCATAATATCAGCACAAGACACGACCTCTAGCGCACACTGCTTTTGTATAGAGCCTGAGTCGTTATAATCTGAATGCTGCCTGCCTCAGTGTCTAAGTTTGGTGTGCGTTTTGCTCGCTTGGTAACCTAGCCAACCACTTCAGCAACACTGGACCCATCACATCCCTACTTCCATAAACATTTTATCTTTTATTAATGACCAATTCAACTAATATATAATGACCATATTATACAATTTAAACTCAATGTGTGTAATCCACAATGCAAAACAAAATAGATAACTATCACTTTTTTTTTTTATGATTTTTTTTACGCTAGTGTAATGCAGCTTCAAACGAATACATAATAATGCATGGCATTTTTCGTTGTTATCAATGTCTTCTCATGAATAAATTGAAGGAATGTATTTTATTTAAAAAAAAAGGCCCTAATCTAAACAAAAACTATAAAGATTTTTTTTAATTTTATAATATGTCCAAGTCCAATTCCGACTACATACAATCCGTAGAAAATTAAATGTGCGAAAGAAATATATGTATTATAAAAGGTTATTAAATAATTAAAAATAAATAAAAAATTGAAGTTAGTCTTACTTGAACAAAGCAATCATGGAAATGAAGACGAAGCAAACCAGCAGCTTGAGTGGTATCATTCTCAAGAACCTTAAGAAGATGATTTCTAACAATGGATTCAATATTAGGGCAGCTTGTTGAGTAAAATGTGTATGAAAGTCCTGGCTTAACTGGCACTGTTCCTTGACCCTCACAAATCGCTGCTAGCAATAAGCATGACACTATTGCTAACATAATACGAATATTGGGTGCCATCTTTCTATCTTTTATTTTTGTTTATCCTAAGCTTGAATGCAATAAGGCCAATATATAGGTAAACGGACCAAAGGAGTTGTTCAATAAATTCAATGCACTTGACGAAATTTATCGCTCCTTTTTCTAGGGTTAGTTGTGTTTGTTTTGAATAACCTTCCAAAAATAATAATACTTGTAATAATAATACTCCGTAATAAAATATCTGGTGTATGTTTGGTTATTGTTTCTTACTTTCTTCTTTGTTTGCTTATGTTCCACATGGATGACATTCCGCCTAGCTTCCCGGTTGTAGTTGTACGTGTGGACGTGTGGTTGCCCTCACACTTGAATTTAGCGATTTTCTTTTCTTATAAAAAAAATAAATGGAAATTTGTGTTGGCTGCATTCGGTACACAGTAATAATTGAGGGTTTTTGGCAACAAGAGTTTTTAAGAGACTTTGGAGTTTTGATTAGCCAAAACCCTATATTTGGGTGTTTGGTGATAGAGAATTTTAAAGAGAGTTTTATACCAAAAAAAACTCTTATCAAAACTCTCTTATTAAAAAGTTAGGGAGAGGAGCTTTTTCATTAGAGTTTTAGAGAGAAAAAATTAATGTCCATTTTATCCATATACTTATACTTAATAAATTGTTTTAATAAAAAACAAATATCATGTCTTTTTACATACAAAACTTTAAGTAATCAACTAAATGTTACCAAACACTTTTTCACAATAACTTTCCAAATCAACAGTTAAATCCTCTGAACAAATTAAAAAAGTAATCATCTAACAACAAACTCTAACTTTAACAGCTAAACTCTAAACTTTATTTGCCAAATTAAACAAGACCAACATAACTGCACATTTAGAATATTGTCACCTCTTGCGTTGACATACTACGACTTTTATTGCTCTTTTCGTTCCACTAAATTCATGCCATAAAGAAAATCGACACTATTCATTWGTAATAGTAAGAATCTTCTAAATTATGTCAATCATATATAAGAATGTATATGAGTCCTGTTTGAATCGTATTTACAAGTAGTTCATTAAAATCCAACTTTTTAATTATTTTTCTCATGTACAATAAAAAATTTAATATTTCACTTGTAAATTGTGCATTTACAAACGCTTAAAGTAAGGGACAGAAATTTAAAAGAACAAASGGAGTAGTATGGTAACAGTTTAACATATATATTGACATTTTTTATTGRATAATTTAACAGTTTATTGTCATAAAAGGATTCCTTATTAATTTAATATAATCATTTTCAGATGGCATACGGTGACCTCTTGGTGTACAAGAGTTTAATGTATATCGAATTTAGTCAAGAGTCTCCTAAGGTGAATTATAATGGCTGAAGCAGTAATTTATATATAGCACTATATGATTGACTAATGACTKTGTGATGATAGTCATTAAAAACTCTAGTCACTTTACATCGCATCTAATTAATGAAGAGCTTGAACATGTATGTATGCAAAGGTAAGCGAAGTATGCAGTATTTCATGAAAGTCAATTTTTTTGTCTATGATTGCATTATTGTTTGAATTTATGGTAAAAGATGCTGATATTGTTTGACCCATGTTAAATATGTAAGTGAAGTTCAAGGTTTTCGCTAAACTCAAAACTTTTTTCAAGATGAKCTTTTTTTAATAACTTCCTCCGTTTTTWTAGATGTTCTACTTTTCTTTTTGGGCCGTTTTTAAATAGATGTTCCAAACCAATCTAAAAATAACTTTTTTACCTTTTATCTACTTTATTTACTCTAATATTAATGAATTATTCATTGTTAAAGCAACTTTCATTATTTTTTACCTAATCTATCACTAAAATTACTATTTCCCATTAAAATTTCTTCACAAATTACTCTTTTACTAACCTTATTGAATTTTTTACCAAACTTACTCAACTATTTTAATTCAACTCAATCAACTCTTAAAAAAGTTCCAAAATGTATGAATTTCAAAAAAAACGGAGGGAGTATTATTGTTTATGATCAAGGAGTAAAGTCTTCCTTCAAATATGCCCAAACCAATATGAATCAATGTAATCATTTACAAACAAATGTTTTTCAGAAAATTCCTTTGGTAGTATTTACTTTTCATGAAAATCCCTTTGTCAGGATGTGTTTCTAGAAATCCATATAAGTTTGTTTAGGACTCTTGTGTATGGTATTTTGTGTTTTGGGGCCTAAATTAAGATTTAGCCGCTAACTCTTTTAGAATCTTCATTCTTCCTAAAAGTTGATTAATTTTTGCTGTTTTTTTTTTGTTTTTTAATATAAACAGGTGATAAAACTAATAAGAGTTTACAAAGAGCTCTTTATATGGGTTTTTGATGCCATTTGCTGTGATATGCTACTTATTTTCATCAATTTAAACCTAATTTATTCATTTATTGTAATTCATCAATGTTTCATTTTTTTTCCAGATTTAATGTTTGTTGTTTTGCTGTTGTTCTGTTACGAGCGGATGTTATACGTGTGAGCTACATTATTGAGAAATGAGCTTGATGAATTGTGATTGAGTACTTTGCATGGTGTTGCGCGAGCGATGCCGGTTGGTGGGGCGTAACTGATTCTCTGCTTTTAGCGTTTTGGTGGCCACAACCAAAGCTTGAGAAGAACTGAACTGCGAGAGCAATATGAGCAGTGGAGACTCTGCTGTAGCAATATTTCATTTTGGGCCTTTCTGGTGTTTTTTGAAAGGTGGATGTATTTTGTTACCCTAACTACATTAAGCAGTAATGTAGTTACTAATGCAAGAAAGTGTTTTGGGCATAATGTAAGATACTATGGAAAACATAGCACCATTAACATTACATACTGAAAATAGAGAACCAAGTATGAATGCATACAAATTAACGGCCCACAATTTAACGCTCAAAATACAATAATACCAGGCTAAGAATCCTAAAAAAATACACTAAAAGTGGGATTTTTAAAAAACACATACCTATCAAAGGGATTTAATGAAAATCCATACATCTACCAAAGGAATTCCTATGTTTTAAACATATATGGTTCAAGGAAATAATATTTTTCATAATATTAGAAATGTTTTCTCAATCTACTATGTGTTAATGCATGACGAACACCAAAATGTTCATATATGACATAAATCCCTAGTAAAAAAAGTACAATGCGCGGCTCAAAGATGTGGTTGTGTAAACCGCAGCTTTAAAGTGTTAAAAGCTGCGATTTTTATAATATCGCAAACATTTAAACCATAACTAGAAGCAAAAAAGAAATCGAGAATGGAACAAAGCTGGCGGTTATTTTGCCTACACAACTTTAAAATGTGAAAGCTCAATAACAACAACAGGACCATCCCTTTTAAATACCCCTAAGAAACAAACAAACCAAACCTATTAACACACTTCACTCTTTTTCACACGCCTCCTCTCATCTCTTTCACTTCACATTCGCCTCTTTCATCACAATCTCTGAAAATTCCGACCCACGCAAACGAAGCTAGCGCTTCTTAATCTTTCTTCTTCTTTTCGACTTCAACATCATCTTCATCGCTTCAATTCTTCACCTATTTACAAAAAATTCACAGGAAAATTCATCAGCAAGAAATCATTAGTAATTTTATCTAATGCAGTTTTCCTTTTTTGTGTCCTATTTTCTTCAAATTGTATAGATTAAAGTTGGAAATTTTTCTTTGTTTTATAGATCTTAATTCCCTAAAAAATTTCATAATGTGCTATTTTTTAAAAAAAAAATTCCTGTTTTTTTAGAGTTTTATGTTATTTTTTCGGTTTTTATTCAGTTACAAAATTATTTTTAGAATTTATATGTTTTTTTTAAATTCATAATTTTCGTTAGTGTTCCTAAAATTTTATTCAGTTTTCTGTTACCTCCAATTTGTGCTTAATTTTGGATAAAAGAAACCAAGAATTTTTCAGGTTTTTTTATTATTTGGGTCATTTAGATATTATAATTCAAGTTTTTAATTATTTATATTCTTTAGATTTCAAAATTCAAAGAAGTCAAGTTTTCATTTCATTTTGTCATTTAAATTTTCGGATCTTTCTGAAAATTTCATTTTGTTTTTTTTTTATATTAGATAGGGATCGGATATTATTATTAGCTTTACTTATTATTATTATCAATATATTAGGAATTATTAGTTTTAAATAAAATTGGTTAGGATGTAATTAGTTGGATATTCTCTAGTTAAGATATATCTTCCTAAAAATCTTATTTTAGTTTAATATTATTTAGTTAATATAATGTAAATTATTTAGGATATAATTATTGGATATTTTCTAGATAAGATTTAAATCTTTCGTAAAAATTAGTTAGTTGTAAGATATTATTTTGTTTATTAAATAGGGTCTGAATATTATCAATGAAATCAGTTATCTCTTTGTCGAAATTCTTTTCTCTGTTTACTCAAGAGAAAAACCTTGTAATTTAATCTGGTATGTGTCCGATTAGTTTACTTGAAACAACATTAGCATGTTCCTCTAGGAGTTGAGATCCTTTGAATTCTAGTGTGTCCGAAGAGATTTAAAGTTATTTTCTGTTCGTTTTTATTCCATACTTTGGAAAATCCTTGTTCGTTTTTATTTGTGAGAGTTTAGGATTTGATACATCAGTTTTTCAATTTTGTTTAGACCTTTTCCTTTTTGTGTATTCTATTAATTTCTGACGTTTATTTGATAATTTTGCCTGATAGATATTTCCCATTTGCAGGTATAAGAGTCGTTGACGAAGACGAAGTGGAGAAGAGGAAGATGAGGGATTAGCAGAGGTTAAATTCCTTAGTCAATTGGAGACTTGAGTACGTGTTATGTGAGGAGGTAGGAGAAGAACAGAGGAGTAGAGAGAAAGTGAGGGATAAACATATTCGGGAATTAGAGCACGTAAATTAACGAAGTCCATTATAATTGATTTATGTTATTACTATGAAAATTTCAATATTTTATACTTTTCATTTAGAGGTTGAGATCATGGCTACAGATGGAGATTAGTTAGAATCACATTAAAATTGCGTTTTTCGAATTTTGTTTTATCATTGATTTTTTTTTTTTAAAAAAAAAACAAAGCAGGATTCTTCTTTTTTAAATGGTAGTTCATATTAAGATTTGATGATTAAGTGACTTTTTTCAGATTTTCGATTTTATCTTCATCATTTGCAAATCGTCTGGTTTCAATCAACGCTTGGCAGGGAAGAACAAACCCAAATTAATTAAAAACATATATAGAGATAAATATGCGATTGGAGTAAAAATAACGCAACTTTGTAAGTATTAAAAGCTGGGGTTTTTTAGGACCAATAACAGAATTAAAGGAATAAATCCTGCGGTTGCAACGCGAAGTTTGTGTTTCTTTCCCACAAAGGCGCGCCTAAAAGCTGCATTTGAAAATCATAGTTTGGCCCTTTTCATAGCTTTTAGCTTTTCTACTAGTGTAATAAATGATATATATATTACACTATATAAACGAGATGAGTTTTGGATTCGTGGAAAACCTACGGAATAGGCTGTTCACGGTATAGATTTGCACAGTTTTTTGTGAAAAGCACAAACTGCAGTCATTATGTGTTTTGAGAATTTTTTAAAGAAAAATACATCGCTATGACGACTTCATGGAATTGATAATACGACGTCTAGAAACTTATCATAAAAAAGAATGAATTTAGTTGGGTTCAACAATTTCTTTATTTATATTAAGAATAATTTTTGAATATTATTAATAAAGCTTCATAGTTAGTCATAATCTGTTATACCACTTCCAAAGATTCTAACATAATAAGTTTGTACATAATAAGTTACAAACAAAAATAACCGCTGGTGTCCTTTGATATTAAATCTATCCTATAAAATATATTAAAAAGAGTTGTCCTACCAATGTAATGGCACACATAGGATTTCACACAATAGACTCCACGTGACTCTTTATAACATGCCATGTGTCAATTATATATTTAGATCAACAAAAGATTTAAAATCTGCAAACTCAAGGATTTGAACCTATGACTAAAGATGAAAGATTATGTTAAACCACTAATTCAATAACAATTTCATTTAATTATCATATCAAGATAAATATAATTAAAGTTTCATATCATTTACCAATTAAAAACGTGATTATTATCTTTTCTAATAATTTTTGTTACATTACGACCATTATTTCGATGCTAAAAACTGATCATATTTTTTAGTTTATATATGACCAAAACTCAGCCAAAATAGCAATTTACAAATATACCAGTTTATATGTTGTCCGGACGATACCGAAGCATCGCTCAGGCTAAACAACACTGTTATACACTATAACAAATATACAAATTGTAATATAAGATATGAATAATATAACTGTGGAGGTGATTTTGCAACGAACAAGTCAACAACCCATATTGTGTTAGTTCGGTAGGGCTGCCTCTCTTTTATATGATTATATATCTAACTCACCTTAATGTAAATGTGCATAATAATAAGTTAATCAATAAGATGAAGTATAAGGAAATGACCTTTGTTGTGGACAAGAACTGAAGTTTAAAACAAACTATATGAATACAAACGAAAACTATCCATTATATAAGTTAAGTATCAGACTACAAATCGCCATTACACGAAGATATGATTCCTCCATTTCATCAAATTAGATTTAAAACGAACAAATATTTCAATCCATTAAGTATGAACTATGCACGCTATGTAGCTAAGATACATACGCTATGCTAAACATACTTGCCTACTAAGCCAAGTGTGGCTAAGAGAAGTTAAATTGAAAAGAAGATAGATAATGTGTTGTTGGTTTTTGATTCGGATACGTTATTTATAGCGTCCAAGTGTAAGATCGTTGGTGGGAAGTTACCCTTCTTACTTCCTTGCCACCTCTTTTATATTTCGATCCTCATGCTTCCCTCCAAGAATCTGCTATCGCTGAACTCATGGTAGTCCATATTGGCTTTATACAAGTGGGCCACTTCCATCATATACTCCTTCTTGTCACTTCGCGTATATCCTAGACACATCAATTATATCCCGAGCAAAATTACATCCGGGAAAAATGGCCCTGTCTTCCTGTAATAAGTGTCAATACACATCAATTTTCCCGCCAAGAAGATGGCCCCCTAACCAACTATCTGGGCATCATATCGAGGTGAACTCTTCACACCAGGGATGCGCCAAATGGTGTGAATCACCATCTTATGCATACTCTCAATATGCTCTATGCACTTATAACACCTTCACACTGATTTCGGTCAAGTTCTCAAGTTTGAGATCAATCCCCTCGTTCATTAGGATAAGGTCTTCATAAGCATCCAGAATAATTTAGGTTAAGTATCCATCAATAGGCATCTACATCAGCAAAATACTAACACATATCATTCCATTCCATATATACTTCTCGAAATGCACATCCCTAGTAAAGAATGCATAAGTCTTATGCAAGCCTATTGTCTTCCGAGAATCTCATTCAATTACCTCTCCTATTTAAATAAAAAAGATACTCAATCTTAGAATTAACTACTTGACGTGCAAAGATCAACGCCTTTATATTCTCGAATTACCATTGAATCAGCAATTGCTATTCTGACCAGATAAATCTTATTACCGTTACCAATTTTAAAAAATTGATCCAAGCATCTCGTAGCGCTAATATCAATTAGCACTTGCCTACTTGATCCAATCATATCAACTGTTAACATAATCGGGCTTACTATGTGATTGGTTAACACTAAAAATCCTATAGTGCTCGCACAATGACTTTCTTTCTCCTAATGACATTTCCACGCGATGACGCCAAAAGACCTTTGTCCAACTTACTCAACTTAGCTGAAATAGTAAGGTATTGTGGCAGCGTCGACATGTACACTTCGACGCCATGAAGTTATTCTGCACGGTCCCACAAGTTTATGCTGGGGGAAAGTGACTGCACAACAAGCGACAACTCGAATCACCTTAAACAGTTTCTAGGAAAATCAAGATTCTAATTTAAACCTACTATCATTAAACTTATATGCGAAACTTCTTTCCGAATGTTCTAGCTGTTCTTCAATGGATCCTCCATCAATCTCTAACTAGTGAGTGGTTCTGAATATTGACAGTCTGCAAGTGGTTATATGTCCTATTGTCTCTCTTTGACGAGCTTTCCTGCCAAATCGAAGCTCCACAGACTCTATGATACCTAATTGTCCTCCATAAAGGCCATTGAGTAAAACTATACCACAAAGCAATTTGGTCCATATTCTAAAACAAAGTGCCTTAAACAAGTTGCGTCATATTGAATCTCGATTTGCAACAGCGAAGCACCTTTTTCTTCTGCCCAAACACCCTTTAAAAAATAAGTCTTATTCCAAAATGATTTTAACTATTTTGACATTTTTAGAAGTTTCGGAATTTTCTAATTTTTTCTCTAACATTTAAATTGTCGAAATTTTCAACAATTAATTAATTTGCGATAATTAAAATTTAAATTATGAAAACAATTCCAAAATTATGTAATTTTAACAAACATCACTATTTATTATGAGTAACTATGAAAAATTATCCCTCTTT
>SNQN01003443.1:0-25571 GCA_008642245.1 Bassia scoparia | reverse complement strand
ATCCATAGTCTCACTCCACATCCAAATTCTCCATCTTCAAATTCCACTCCGCATTCAAAATCCCCTCCACATTCAAGTCCACATCAAAAAGCCCAATGGTGACTCAATGCTAAGTTTGTGTAGTCTAGAGTCCAGTCCAACTCAAGTCTAGTTCGAGTCCAGCCTAACACCTCAAAACAGACCGAGGTCTTTGTCTAGTCCAGTCTAAACACAATTCRAAGTCCAAATGAAAGTCTAGTGAGTTTATGTACCTTAATCCAAACCAAGGTACTAGTCCATGTCAAGTCTAGCCCAAATGTCAAGTCCAATTCCAGTCCAAAACCTCTTAGTACTTGAAACTAGATCGAGGGACTAGCCGAGTGAAGCCCAACACTCAATTCAAATTGAGTCTAAGTCTAAGAACCTCAGCCCAGATAGAGGTTCAAGTTAGGTCCAGTCTCAAAACAATGTCAAGTTCAAGTCCAATAGGTTTTTATGCCTCAAACCAGATAGAGGTTCAAGCCAGAGTCTAACCCAGAGTCAACTCACAAGTCAAATGGTGTAACCCAAAGCCAACCCACAAGTTGAATAGCCTTCCCAAGAGTCAAGTGGAGCTTTTGTGGCTCAGGCAAARAAAGTTCACAACATCAAGGCAAGCTCGTTGCAAGGGTGTTGAGACCATTGACCGTGACAAGTTACAAGTTCAAGACAAAGTCCCCTTAGAATGAGTCAACAAGAGTCCTAGTCCTAGCCGCAATGTTCCCTTCTTTTCTTCCATTGTCGAGTCTATGTCAATTAGGAAAGTCTCCATCTCAATAAGCCTCCACACTCTTCAAATTAAACATCACAATAAAATGGAATCCTCTCTTCTAAAGTCCAAGTTCTAGTATTTTCGATTCGATGATGAGACTCTTACCACTCAATGAACTAAAAAAAACAAAAAAAAAGCAAAAGCAAAAAACTTCAAAATCAAAATGGACATGCTCGACATGCCCTCTTTCATAGCTCCACAAAATAATCCTTTCCTCTCCATTCACCTTCTACAAACAAACAAACATCCTTTGCAACCCATTTGAGCTTACTAGCCATTTTCTTTCATACACACATCAAAATACCATTCAAATACCAAACAATGACAAGCAAAATTCAAACCAAATTTCAAAGCTCAAATCAAAGCCTCAAAAGCTAAAGTCAGCATCAAAAGCAAGTGCAAAGTCAAATCAAAACCTCTAGTTCAATTGTCAAGTTTTCAAAATCAAAAGCTTGTCCAAATCTAGTGCAAAACAAAAATCAAAGTGCAATTCAAGCCTCCCACCCTCAAAGCTAAGCCTACATTACAACCTCAAAAGTCCTCTCCAAAAGAGCATTGTTCATCACATACAGACACGACCTCACGAACTACGATCGGTCTGATTCTGCAAGGATACGTAGGTAGCCTCACCTCGAGGTCCGACCAAATTAATAAAACAAATCGAGGTTCATCTCAATGATTGGTTCGATTCTCTAGAATTCAAAAATACCCATCTTAGTCTAGATCCTGACATWAACTCACTTTCAATCCAGCATCTCAAGACCAACAGTGTCAGCCTCACATTTGTGTCAACCCTTATTCTCAAATTTCAACCWTTCTATTTTTTGAACTCTAGCCCATTCTTCAATTGACCCTTTAGACTCTTTTGACTCAGTCAACATGGGGGGCTTAGTGCCCATATTATTCCAAATGATAACTTCAATTTAGGGGGCTTGTTTCATTATAAAAGTGGGTCAAGTCCATGGTCTCATCAAAATTAAAGTCCAGTTAAGACTCTCCTGGGGGCTAGCTCGTCTAGTTCCAACCTTCAAGATAAACATCAATTTCAAGGTGACACTCTTGTCTAGGCATAGAAAGCTCCACTCGTAGGCCTCGGTCTTAGTCTCCCTCGAGTCAACCCTAAGTCAAAATCAGATCCAGAGTCAATGTCCAAATTCAAGGTCAATGTCAAACTCAAAGTTCAAAGTCAAGCTACCTCCATGACAAAGCATTAAGTCATCTCTCTTCGATTTAACTCTACCTACAACATTGCGATTGTTGTAGGTCTGCGTTCCATCTTAAAAGTTGCGATTCTTGTAAGATTTCTATTTTCAATTTCAATTCTACTTAGAACATGGCAATTGTTGTAGGTCTGCGCTCTATCTTGTAAGTTGCGATTCTTGTAAGACTTTCTATTTCCAATTCAATTCTACCTACAACATTGCGATTGTTATAGYTCTGCATTCCATCTTGCAAGTTGCGATTCTTGTAAGATTTCTATTTTCAAATTCAATTCTACTTACAGCATTGCGATTGTTGTAAGTCTGCATTCTATCTTGCAAGTCGCGATCCTTGTAAGACTTTTCAATTCAATTTCAATTCTACTTACAACATTGCGATTGTTGTAGGACTGCGCCCTYTCTTYCAAGTTGCGATTTTTGCAATGCGTTCCATTTCTAATTCCACTTCTATCTACAACATTGCGATTGTTGTAGGTCTACGTTCTATCTTGTAATGTTGCGATCATTGCAAGATGCCCTTCTATGTTCCATCTCTACTTCTGCATTCCATCTTTGAATGTTGCGATCATTAGAAGATTCATTCTACCTACAACATTGCGATTGTTGTAGGTCTCCATTGCATCTTGTAAGATTGCGATTCTTGCAAGATTCTATTCCACTTCTATCTCAAATTCACCATATTCAAATCTCAAACTAACAAAAATTGACCTTTGTGGGATTGCATATGCACATAAAATATTTGTGTGTTCTCGAATGTCACACTTATACTTGCATTGATTTTCCAATGGTCGAATCTGATGTACTTTTGGAGCATTTCAATTTCAAGATCCAACTGGTAGGAACGAGGAGCTTCCGAAAGCTTATACACCCACAAGTGGCAGGTATTAAAACTAACCTTTGTTTTGTAGGGTACCGAGCATTTGACTATGTCTTACAGATTTACTTCTCTACAGACACAGCAAAGTAGGGGGCTTCTGTAGATACCTACATTTGTCCTCCATAAAGACCAATGATAAAAACTATACACAATTGCAATTGGTCTCATTCTAAAGTACAACTGCCTTAAACAATGCTCTAGGAATCTCGATTCGCAAAGCCGAAGCACCTTTTCTTGCCTAAAGCACCCTTAAAATAAGTTTTGATTCAAATATTTTATGAACTTATTTTTGACATTTTTATAGATTTCGGAATTTTTTCTAAGCCATTTTTGGGAATTGTCGGAATTCTCAACATTTATTTTAATTTTGCGATAATTAATTAAATTATTAAAACAATTCCAAAATTCATGTAATTTTAAACAACATACTTTACAAGGATTTTATTATATTTTTCCATAATTTTTTGGAGTTGTGTAGAATTAGTTATGAATTTCTGAAGAAAAAAACGCACACCCGAGCAAAACGGCTCATTTCGGGAGCCTTCGGGACCGCACCAAGCAATGGGCCCACACGATATTTTCCCAAATCAATCAGTGATTTATTGTCAAAATGTGCGATCAAATAAATAAATGATATTTTATTTTGATTTATATTATACACAATCTTCAAAAAAAAGCAAGGAAAAACTGCCAAAAAAGCCAAGACACTGGGCGTAATTGCGCCCGTTTTGCTGTATTGTGCCCAATTTCTTGTCTTTCTTGGATTTGGCCTATAAATATAGGCCGACCCCTCCTCTCATTTTGCAGCATGGGACGACAAAGCTTGGCTATTCTCTCTCTCTCTCTCTCTCTCTCTCTCTCTCTCTCGTCGTCATACTCTCTCCCTCTCTTCAAAAAATTTCTCAAAGAAACTCTTTCAAATTCATAACACACTCCAAAAACACACTCAAAAAACATTCAATACACATTCAAATCAAAGATCATGGCATTCAAAGCAATCGTTCGAGATTTCAACACCGCATTGTTGGATATACATATAGAGCATTAAAACTCATAGAAACTCTCTCCTCTTCTCTTCTCTTTGATTATTCTTTGATTTTTCTTGTTTTTATCACTTTAATCATGTAATATTGACTAATAAACTATTAGAAATCAATTAACATGTAATAAACCTATGATTTTCTTTCTTTTCAATTCGATTTCAATATAATGTCATCACTAACATTTTCTTTGATTTCCTATGTAATAGCGATTTGCGAGGAGATTTCTATTTCAAACCTAACTATTGTTTTTTCTTTTTGTTCTTATCTTGAAATAGCGATACGAGGTAAGTTTCCTCCTTCTTCCTCGTTGTATATTCTTATTCATGGTCTTCTATATATTGTCTGAACCACCATTAATAAGAAATCATGGACAACACGGTTTAGGATCCTTGATCTTGACCTAATTCAAAGCGACAACAGTTAGTGTCTTACATGCATTATTCCACTCGCCTAGGGTTACTAGAGGATCAATATGGACATATGTGTTGTCGATGTTGCGATTGGTGGAATTTGCAATGTGACTAAGTAAGAGGCCGCTAGATGCGCGGGGGGGGGGGGTGTTGTGCACTACTTCGCCCTTACCCTCGTCCCTAATCCCGACCTTTTGTGCACTACCAGACATGGAGTCCTTCGCCTTGCTTTATGCAATTATAGGCAAGGCTTAAAATCGGTTTCGCAGGCTTCCTGAAAGAAGTGCGGTGGCGATTTCTCTATTCGATTTCGAGTTTCTATGACCCTAAATGCCACAGCTACTCACACTATGCAAATTAGCAAGAATTTAATCTTCGCAATACGGTGTGTTCAACCGACGGCTGTACCTCCGGGCAAAGGACCGGACCCAATCCGGCCTATGTGACGCCCAACACTCGTACAACAAAAAAATTTCCTCCACAAGGTCCAATCCACTTGTTTCTATCTTGAATAAGCCTAGTCCCTAGAACTCTTCTCTTTGGTTCTCATCTAAATAAGGCGCGTTGTAGGAATTCCTTCCTCCAACTTCTCTGTCTAGAGAAAACCTAAATGAGGTTGGGCATCGAGAACATCTCCCTTTAACCTCTTTGTCTTGATAGCACCCAAAATAGATTTATCCTTGGGGATTCCCTCTGTTGAATTCTATCTCCAGTTGCTTTTACTCCTTAGATTAGGCTCCTCAACAGAGACGACCTTAAGCATTCCCTTTTGCAGTGCCTCCTCATCCACATGAATTGGATATGCTTGTAATTGGTTGGTAGCTGCTTCTTCACTTTAACAAGAGTCAGATCATCTTCTTYACCTTTGTCAACGCATGGAGTGCTATCCCTTTTTCAGGATGAGGTGTCTTCCCACAAGGATTTTGGTTATATTTGATTCCAGGTTGGAAAGCACCAATATTACTGGAATTTTGTGTTTCCATTGCCTGAGGTCCACCATAGACATTACCATATGCATATGACCRCTGTCCCTAGCGATTTATTTTGAGGATGCATTTGGTTGGAATAAGCTTGATGTTGAAAAACCTAGGTCCCATTTTGTGGAATGTAAGCGGTTTGTGGTGGTTCAGGAGCAGCAGGATACAAAGTTAGAGGCACATGACCATTCGTTGCAGTTTGAAAACCGCCACTAGTGAGGAATACCCCTCTAGTTCCATAACCGTTCACCCCTAAACCAAAGGTTGTTCCCGTGGYCAGAGTATTTCCCATTGACGAAGTCAAGGGAATTGAATTAGAAGTTAAAGGAACAGAAGAAGGTCCAAGGTCACCATGGCTATAGCRTGACTCATAGACTGACCTAGGGCCAACCTCTCTCCTCTAGCTCCTTTTCCCTTCATTTGCATCTCGAAGAAGGATACTCCTTGATATTGTCTGAAAGGCCGGAAGGACATTAGCTCCCATCATATTGTTTGTTCTAGGATAATTAACCCACGGGTGGTTCTTCCCTAGGATTTTCGACAGTTATTCCTGATCCTCTAGRGATTAACAAACTCATCAACCGTTCATTCAGTTGATTATGTTTCTCCACTAAAGGCTTCAACCGAGTAACTACCTGAGTCACAARRATCTTAGTTCACACCACATTAGAAGCATTCAACGTATCGTTGATATTTAATATAATCCTATCCACCTATTTGGTAACTGCCTGCTGTGAGTGGGAGCCAAAGTTTTGCAACTCGGCGGTTATCACCCTAGCAGTTTTCATGTACCATACCTTGGTGAAGGTTGTTGAACTACTCCCCATGGTTCTCCTTCAAATCTTGCAAAAGGCTTGTAACAATATCCACGTATTGCATGTAAATCGAATTGAGAAAACCTTTGGCTGAGGATAACTTATCTTCCCCTTGTTTAGCTGCAAATGATTAGTGGCCTTTTGAGCCACTCTTCTTTCTCATTTCACCCTTTTTATGGCTAGTCCTATGTACGTTTCGTGACCTTTTAAGCTTGATTTGTTAATTTTTGGTCTTTGTCCTTGGTTTGTACGATTTATAAGATTTTCCCAAGTTTTCGGGGTTTTCTTGCATTGTTCTCTATTGTTAATGTATGAAGCCTCGTTTTCATTTCCTTTTCTACTTGATTGTAGGTGTGGAATCCATTTAGCCATGCTCAGAGTCCCAGTAGGAAGGATGGGAAGCATTAGAAGGACTTAGATCGAAGTGAGGAAGCTTGGAGCAAGGAAGTGTTTCTAGTGAAGAWGTCTGCCATTTGAAACAGACGCTCCAGATACTCTGCTTTGGCAACAATTGTCGAGAGTTGTAGGTGGAAGCTCCAAGGTATGAAGCGTACACTCCTCTTCTTGGGGCGGATGCTCTGAGGTTTATAGCTAGCAATGAGGAAGGCCTTGATTTGGAACACCGAGAGTTTTAGGCGTCCGGTGGCGGGTGAGAGTGTGTGGAGAGTTGACGCTCCAGTCTAATGAGCAGACACTTCATCTCTTAGCGGTCCTTGGGTTTATTTACTCTCTCACCATTCGTGGCACCAAAGAAACACGTGGCTACTTCGGAGCGGCTTTCATTAGTCCGTTTACTTGTATTTGACCGACGAAAATTCCCATTTGGGTGATTGTCATAACAGTAGACATTTCTTATTCTCCAAATATAGATTACCTCATTCATTCATTCATCATCATCTCATTCATTCATTCATTCATTCATTCATTACATTCATTCTTCATTCATTCAATCATTCATTCATTCATTCATTCATTCATTCATTCATTCATTCATTCATTCATTCATTCTTCATTCATTATATTCATTCACCTTCATCATTCATTCATCATTCATTCATTCATTCATTCATTCTTCATTCATTCATCATTCATTCATTCATTCATTCATTCATTCATTCATTCATTCATTCATTCTTCATTCATTCATTCATTCATTCATTCACTTCATTCATTCATTCTTCATTCATTCTTCATTCATTCATTCTTCATCATCATCATTCAATTCATTCTTCATTATTTCTTCATTCATTCATTCATTCATCTCATCTTATTTTGATTTTAGAGTTAGCTTTGTGTACTTTTTCCACTTCTTTAGTAGGTTAGAGAGAGAAACACCATTTTAGGTAGAGAGAAAGCGTTTTGTACCTTCATACTTGGTCTATTTCAATGAAAATTCACATTTCTTTGGTTAAATGAACCTTCTATTACTTATTTACCTTTTTCTAGTTTATTGCATTTAATATTGGTAGATTCCTTACTTTGATTAATTGATTTTAATTGATTTGCAAATATGTGGTTTGTCGGGCGTCGGGGCGCCACCGGGCCGGACTGGGTCTCGCCTTGCTCGAGGGGGGGGGGGGTACAATTAGTTGACGACTCAGTTTGTTGCTAGAATTGAATTCTTGCTTTTTGCTTAGTGTGAGTTATGCTTGCATTGTGGTATATACTCGAAACGAGTAGAGGAAGTCGCCACCGCACTCTTTGGGAAGCTACGGAACCCGTTTTAAAACTACCTATAATTGCATAAAGCAAGAGGAAGGACTCCATCTTCGTAGTGCACCAAAGGTTGGGATTAGGGGACAAGGTAGGGTGAAATAGTGCACAACACCCCCCCGCGATCTAGCGGCCTCACTTATTATTGCGAGTTCATTGTCTGAAAGATAACAGACAAACAAATTTTCGTTTTAATGCTAAGGCATGCAAAGTCTAGGCGGGTTGTTTAACATTAATACTATACAAATAGTGTCTAGTTTGTTGTGCTTGTGTGTTATTTTCCGAATTCAAAAGCCTAATGCCGTTGTTGTCCTAGTTATCTTATAGGCGTGAGAACACGAAATTGCCGATCTTTGGTAAAGCATAATATGGGTCTGTGAGACAAGCATGTAAGCACATCGTGCGAGGAATTTAAAGTTATGCCTTAAGGTTGCTTTTAATTGAATTGCCAAGTTTTTTTAATCAATATAACATGCAAATTTACTTAGAAAGTCGAATCTGTAACAAGCATGCAAAAAGGGTGGTTTAGAATTAGAGACGTGGCCTCAAACCAACCTCGCACACGATGTCTAACACAAGGACGTAGCTTCAGGACCTTAGGAACCCTATGCGAGCCTATAAATCCCTTCAAAGACCTCCTAGATCTAATGCGACAAGATGGTTAAATGTTATTTAGACAGTAATGAAGTGTTATTTGTAGAGAGAGTATTGAGTGAGAGACGAGTTTGATGAGAGAGAGAAAGCTTTATGACCATCCAAGATGTTGAGCAAACGATCGGGGGGGGTCTCATATTATAGGCAAGGCTCTGAAATCGGCCAAAAACAAGTAAGAATTCGGGCGCCAATAACACCAAAAATGGGACGTTATTACGCCAAAAGTGGCGCAATATGCCACTAGTATGTTACCTCACTTGGCTGATTCGTTTATGTTACATACGAGATGTACTTAAATAAAATCGTGTTAAAATCAAATAAAATATACACGTGATTTTATATGATTTCAGCTGATAACATTGCGATTCTCAGGATATTTTGCTTCCTCGGGACGCTTGTCTCGAGGCAAAATATCCCGGGATGGCCCGCTTTGCTCGGTTTTGCGTGTTTGCTTAAGAAATTCGTAAATATTAAACCATAAATCGAAAATTTWTGGAAAAAATATGTAAAAATTCCTTGTGAAATTTCATATTTTTGGTTAAAAATTGGTGAATTTTGGAGTTGTGTTGATAATTTAATTAATTATCGCAAAATTAATTAAATTGACGGAAACTCCAAAGAAACGCAAAAATGGTTAGAAAAATTCAAAAAAAATCCTGAAAAATTCTAGAAAAATCTCTAAAAATAAGTTAAAATTATTTGAAAATGAKAACTTTCGTTTTGAGGTACTAAGTGTTGGGAATAGGTGTTCAATGTAAGGGAACTTGCCTTTTTTAGGACATGTCAAGGTCCTAGCTCTCTCGATTTAACTTGTGTGTTGCGAAGGGTGACTTATCATTGGCCCTCTTGTGCTAGGGACAAATGTAGGTATCTACAAGGTTTCATGCTAGTAGTTGAGCTCTTGCTTTACCTTGTGGTTTCTTCCCGTGTTGCCTCTTCTAGGTTAGATTTTTAGCTAGGGGAGGGGATGCTTGGCTTTGTTTGATGGCTTGATTAAAATGTGGGTTTGAATGGAGTTATTCGAGGTGCCTTATGAGTGATGAGAGGATTGGCCATCTTTATGTTGCTTTTCATGCTATGCTAGTGGTGCGCGAGAGTGACTACTAGGGTAGTGAAGACTTGTCGAGTTTTTGATCCCGACCACTGCGGCGCGATTGGGTAGGCGGTGTCGTAGGGTGCACCAGAGTGACCCTCGGTGTTGGTCCATAGTCCCTAAGAAAGGAGTTRGGCCCATTCGTAACTCAGGTTWTMTGAGAGTTGGACAATTAGCCAAGTAATCCCCGACCCTAGTGTTTTTCTAAGCTTGTTAATCGCTAGTTCTATTCACTTGTTTATTASTTTGTAAGTAGTTGTTATTTGTCATAAAAATTCCAAAAAAAAACTCTTGTGACTTGATTCGATCGTAATAAGCACGACATTTGCATTTCTAAGGATTCGACCCCTTATTAAGCTATACTACCAACTTGGTAGAGTTAGATTTTAAGGTTTTTATTCTTGTCGCACCTTGGGGAACTAATGACACCTCAATGGCCGATTAGCAAACCATCCAGTCTTTGAGTTTGAGACTCGATTTGCTCAGGAGGCACAAGATCTTCAACAGATTGTTATTGCAGAACATTTTTTAAATTACCAAGAACTTCAAGTGGATTCTCAAGATTTTGATCGGATAAATTACCATCCTCTTGATTACCCGACCTTCTAGTAGATCGTTTAGGGGCCATGGTTTAGAAGTTATTGTAACCTTGTGCACTTGACTCCCACTATGGTCGCAAAAATACCTGTTGAGGTGATTTTTCACTTCACTAACAAGTCAACCGCCCAATACTGTTTTTAGTTCGATATGGGGCTGCCCTTGGGTTAACTTGATTATTTTTGATACCTCGCTAACGAAATAGACTCTTATAATTGATCAGGATGCAATAGGACGTTCTAATATTATCCAAAGTCGATTATATCATTCATAATAATTTCCAAGCTCCTAACTTGTTGAAAGAAAGATGGAAGATTGGAATATGCTATGGAAAATCTGGAATTTTCGGATCAAGTGAAGTATTTGGAAAGATCTGGTTGGAAGGTTACATTATGTTGTATTTATTTTTTTTATTCGAATTATTATAGATTAGATTTAGTTGTTAGGATATTTTATAGTTAGTTAGGATATTTGTTATTATGATATTATTCTGATTTGATAGGATAATTCTAGGTTAGTAGGTTAGTTGGAAAACCTTGTGGATTAGTTGAAAATCCGTGTGGATATTTCCAGATTGTTAGATTAGTATTAGGTCGGTTAGGGTTTTTACGTGTGATTAGATTTGATTTTAGGATAAGGTTATTAGATATTTTTGGATAAGATCCATATCTTTCCATAAATATCTTAATTAGTTTTAGATATTAATTTGTATTATAATAGGTTCGAATTCTTCAATAAATTCAGAGATTATTTGTGTGTAAAAATTTTCTTTGTTATTCAGAGAAAACCTTGTGGTTTTGTTGTTTGGTTCCGGAAATTCACTTGATTAGCTACTAGGTCGGTTGTCTCTTTTAGGGGCTGGTTCCACTTGGTGAGTTAAGATCTTCGAGTCTTTTTCCAAGATTTGAAGTTATTTTTATTGTTACACACTATCATACACGTTTTTGCTCGTTTCTTGGATTTTCTTGGAATTCTTTCTTTAAAATTCCATCAATTTGGTATCAAAGCCAACGATTCTTGGGGTGGTCGTTTATGTCCAGTTTGCGCAACTTTGCAAGCTTCGTTCTCACTCGTCTCTTAGCTTTTCAGGTGATTCATTTTTTGAATTTGAATAACTTTTTGTCTAGTTTCTACCTGTAAAATTGAGAATTTTTAAAGATCGGTTGCTATTTGGTTGATATCGTTTTTACATAGTGGTCAGATTCGAACAGTTTTGCACAGTCTGAGATAAAAATTAAATTGTGATTGATTGGACTTGAATTTGTGCACGAAATTTTGTCGAGCGTTGGACACATAGGGAATATATGTTATAAATTTCAGCCTAAACGGAGTTGATTTGAGCAACGATTCTTGGGAATCCTTCACGTTTTGAGCCAATTTCACCAGAATTTTTTTTATTTTTTTTTTTATCATGGAGCAACGTTTGGATGAGATTGAAGGCTATTTCTGGTATGATGAAGCGTTAAAATCCCCAATTGTTATAGCTTCAATACAACACTATACGGAAATCCAATCGAAAAGCATCAATGATCTTAGGGGCGGAATTGATGCAGCAAAACATTTATAAAAGCGCGATTTAGGGCATTTGGATCAATTCAGAGGTTCGGATGAGGATGACAGGGAGCGTCCAACTCGTCATGATGACCTCAAGAACCTCAAGATTACGGATATTCCAGAAATTGACGTACTTTGGAGCCCGAACAAGTCACAATTGGGTTGACGATTCAACGGCGTTAAGGTGCAACAACAAGTTTTGGGTGCATGCAATTCGAGTTGCACCAACTTCTTGCACGACACAACCGTCTAAAGTAGTTCTTGGTAAAAAAGGTATCCTCCTGGTTCATTCAAAGACATGATCATGCAAATGACAAAGACAGGTGGATATAATCAAGATTCAAGAATCCATGTTTCTCCTTCCCGCACCCTTCAAAATTTGAGGACAAATTTTTCGAAGAGGGAGAGAATGATCAGGATGCAATAGGACGTTCTAAAGTATATCCAAAGGTCGATTATTCATTCATATATAAATTTCAAGCTCCTAACTTGTTGGAAAGAAGATGGAAAGATTGGAATACGCTAGGAAATCTGAAATTTCGATCAAGTGAGATATCTGGAAAGTCTGGTTGGAAGGATTAATTAGTTGTATTATTTTATTTTATCTTCGAATTATTATAGATTAGATTTAGTTGTTGGGATATTTATTAGTTAGTTAGGATATTTGTTAATTATGATATTTTTCTGATTTGATTAGGATAAATATCTAGGTTAGTTAGGGTTAGTTGGAAAACCGTGTGGGTTAGTTGAAAATCCGTGTGGTATTCCAGATTTGTTAGATTAGTTATTAGGTCGGTTAGGGTTATTTACGTGTGATTAGATTTAGTATTTTAGGATAAGGTTAGTTAGGATTTTTTGGATAGATCCATATCTTTCCATAAATATTAATTAGTTTTAGAATAATTTGTATTATAAATAGGTTCGAATTCTTCAATAAAAATTCAGAGATATTTGTGTTAAAATTCTTCTTTGTTAATTCAGAGAAACCTTGTGAGTTTGTGGTTTGGTTCCGGAAATTCACTTGATTAGCTACTAGGTTGGTTGTCTCTTTTAGGGCTGGTTCCACTTGTGATGTAAGATCCTTCGAGTCTTTTCCAAGATTTGAAGTATTTTTATTGTTTAAACACATCATACACGTTTTGCTCGTTTCTTGGATTTTCTTGAATATTACTTGTATGCTACTGTTTTGTTGTTCGTGTACTATTATTTGTTGCTTCTTTTTATGAATTGTGTCTGATTGTTTTAACCATTTGATTGCAGGTATACTTGACACTATGCCTTGCCTTGGTTGCTTCAGCTGCAGGTTCATATCTACATATTATGTGGAATATTGGTGGTCTATTAACCACTCTTGCTTGCATGGGATGCATGGCTRGGGTGCTTTCTATCCCTCCGTATCAAGAGGTAATTTCTGCGTTAAATCTTTTTGCGTTCGCTTTACCTTATTTGACATTGCACTTATGTTTAACATCTTTRTCGTTTGGCAAACAYCAAAAAAGGGTTGGCTTATTGATGGTTGCCGCAGCACTTGAAGGAGCATCAATTGGTCCTTTGATTGACCTGGCTATTCAAATTGATCCAAGGTATATGGTGCTTGTAATMCCCAATTGATTCCCTATTTTMTTACTTTTTGGCTCATTTTTCGAGTTTATCTTAGTACTCCGTATAMGGTTTACCTTTATGTGTCTGTGAGGTCGTTGTGTTATATCTTGTTTTATTGAACGTGTGTAACCAGAGTATTATATTGTACTTAGTATTATATTGCCTTATTATCTTGAGTAACCAGAGTAGTAAGCAAGCTGTGAGGAATTCTTGTTCGCCATGTCAATTTATCATTATTTATCTGGCTGTGTGGCTGTGTGCTTGATTAATATTGGTGCAATGTTTTCAAAAAAGAATGAACCTCTGTCACAAYCCTTAGCTTATTGCTTTCATCATTATTCGGTTTGAATATTTYGGCTGTGCATCTTCATAATAAGTTAATTATGTATTCAATATGTTCTCATGTATTTCAATTGATGTTATCCTGTGGAATAGCATTTGCTTGCATTACTGTACTTTTGATAAACTGGCGCACCTTATCTTTGCTTGGTAACTTCTTTGTACCTCTGCTTGCTTTTGAGATCTATTTGTTGCATTTCCTGCAGGAGTATACTCAGAGTGTCGAAAATATATCAAAAGACAACTTGCTTAGCTTGTTTCAAATGAAATATGTTTATGCACTCACGGTAAGCTACTTATGTTGTTATATGGGTACAGATTGTTACAGAATTATGTTTATGTACTGTCTTTTAGATGGTTTTAGTTATTGATTTTCTCGTTCCCTGTATAATGTTGCATAGTTAAGTCTCGGGCTAATGGCACTGGCAGGACTTGCTGGGACGAGTGGCTTTTTATTTTATGCAACTACAATATTTGAATCAGTTGGTTAGTTCATAACCGCTCCAAGTTGCTTTTTGTAGACTGTTGGCAATTYGAACTGAAATATACTGTATGTRTCTTGCAGGTTTTTCAAGTGGTATAGGAACAACAACAATGYCTATTACTCAGGTATGTCAGAATTCAGGATTTAAAGCTGTAAACATAACAAAGAGATTTACAATGACCCTAGTCATAAGCATTTTGAACTAACGATCAAAATGTGTTTGATCTTGTGCCTTTCCTTCGCACGAATTTGTTTGAGTTGTCTGCACTACAAGGGATTATCCACATACGATTATATAGCCTGTTTAACCACCACCTAATCATATGCCTTGTTTTTCAGGCACATTTTTTATATATGCTGGCATCAATGTATTCAGTGTGCTATTTATCTCAGTCCTAGTGCCAGAAACAAAGGGACGGACGTTGGAGGAATTACAGGAATAAATATTTATTACTAACTTTAATGAGTTTTGCAGTTTTCGGAACCAGAGAATGGTCACCTAGTTTAATTTATGTAATATTTTAATTGTATATACTGTAATTATTACCTCAATCAATATATATATATATATATATATATATATATATATATATATATATATATATATATATATATATATGATAGTGATCAGTGTAAAACACAAACCTTAGGTGAACAAACTAAAAACTTTTAATCTGACCGTAGGATTTGAGATGAACAGTCACGATTTAATCTATGTATATACTTGTATTCAATCTGAGGTACATTTAAGGTTAAAGGTACACGTGGTAGTGACGTGGCCGCCCCTCGGTATAGCGGCGCGCGCTTGGTACTACATCGAGGGCTTGCGTGGGCTTGAGCCACGAGGCCCGCACGTGAGTGCGTTGTAGTGTTGTTCGAGTAAGGGGAGTCGCACCGCGCCTTAAAAGGTTATTCACGGACGCCCGAAACGTTGTGCCAAATTAATGGCCCCACGTTCTGATCCAGTAACCAGTTCGTGGGTTCGGGGACATGGTACGAATCAATCTTGTAACCCAATTCACCCGCATGTAGCGGCCTCTACTCGTCATTGCAATTCCATTCATCACGATTATTGACTGCACATAATTACGTTTTTTGGCACCTTAGAAGCGTACTAACCCTAAAGATTACTATGAAAGTGTGTTTCTATATGCACAGAAGATACCTAACTAGAAATTGTGACCACTTTGCATTAATCAAATTAAAACGGTGCCTAAAAACGGGTTGTCCATAGTTAATCTGATTTTAAAGTGATTCACATAGTTCGGTCTTTGTTTAGCAAATATATACGAATTATACAACAATGATAATGCGAAGTATATGAACTCCAAATATATATTACAAACCAATCTTACCCTAAATCTGCAAACAAAACAAGGTAGTTTGTAAAACGAAGCGAAACGAATCTTCCGCCTTGAATCGCTATTTAAAGACCAAATAAAACAAATGTTAATCATGATGGAAACGAGCGCAATGAATCTTCGCCTTGAATCGCTATACAAAGGAATAAGAAATCGTTGTATTGACAATGAGATATAATGAAAACTGAAATGAAAAGAACGAAAACCAAAACAATGAAACATGGAAAACATTATGAAATCCACATATTTACATGGACGATTAATAGTGAGTTTCTACATGTTTATTAATTAGATCAAAACTCGTAATAGTTATTAATTAGATTGAAAAAGGAGAGGCGTTTAGTGGCGGTATTCTCAGACAATAAACCTGTATTGCTTGTTGAATCGAAAAAGAATCGCATGCTTTGAATTCAAGAACGAATGTGTTAGAGTGTTGAGAGGAGAGAGAGAGAGTGACGTATTGTCTCGAACATTTCGTGTGATCGGATGAGCAAGGCAGGCATGTATTTATAGGCACGAGGGAAAAAACGAAAGAAGAAAAACCCTGCGTTATTATACGCAGAGGAGCTGCGTTTACGCACTGTGGCTCGTATAGTCGCATCGCAAGCGGTGGCTGCTATATACGCAGAGGGGGTGGGTGCGTATATACGCAGGTGACTGCGTATATACGCAGAGGGGCTGCGTATATTACGCAGGTCTCTGCGTATAACGAGCAGCTCCTGCTGTATATATTTTTCCAAAACCTCGAATATTTTGATTTCCTCCGATTTTATTCGTGATTCCCTTGATTCGACGCACCTACACCCTTGCTCTCCAAGCAAGGAGTTCTAGATGTTTCTAGAAGGTTCCACGTATTTCCGGAGTATTTTTGAGTATTTTGTATTTTTTTGGTATTTTTCTGCGTATAAAAACTTATAAAAATCATAGAAAAATGTAGAAAAATCAGAAAAATAATCTAAAAATACTGTGAGCTCAGAAAAATGTGAAGAGTGTGATAAAAGAATAGAAAAAAACCTAAAAATAGAAATAATTATTAAAAAAAATCCTAAAAATAGAAAAGAAAACCTAAAAATAGAAAATAATTAAAAAAATAAAAGAAAATGTTTTTGCCATTTTATTGTCCTTTGCTCCCACAGTCCGAGTATGACCCCACGTGTTTTCAACTTTGTGAGTTCCAAAGCATCTTTCTAAGTCGAAACAATCCGAGACGCTATATGTTTCATCACTGATTACTCTTTTGGGGGAAATTTTAGGTGTCTACGAGCCCCCACTTTGACTGAGTCTGAAGAGACGATTAGTCTCGTAAGTCGAAAGATCAAAGGTATTCGATTAGGGACGGAGAGCACTCAAGACGTTCTGCGACCCTGTTCCCTTTTCGCCGGTACCTGCAAAAACAAAGGTTAGTTTCACCTATTACCGCGCCCCATGCGGTGTTATGCCCTTGGAAGCGCCTGGATCCTCGGGTGGTTTTCTCCCTACCGGCTGACCTTGGCTATTTCAGAGAGAAAATGATGATGCAACTCTGTCGGAAATGGCTGATTCCTTCAGAGATCTTCCCTACGGCTGACCTTTGGCTTTTCAGGAGAATAAGGTGATGAAACCTTCGGAAGCGCCTCGTCCTCAGTAGTGAGGACGTGGCCGCGCCCTCAGCGTTATAGCGGGCGCGCGGCTTGGTACTACATCGAGGTGCTTTTGCGTGGGCTTGAGCCACGGAAATCCCGCACGTAGTGCTTGGGTAGTGTTGTCGAATGAGGGGAGTCGCCACCTGCCTGATAGAGTTATTCACGGACGCCCGAAACGTTGGTGCCAAATCAATGGCCCCACGTCCATCAAGTAACCAGTCGTGGGTTCGGGGACATGGTACGAATCAATCGTGTAACCCAATTCGCCCGCATGTAGCGGCCTCTATTCGGGTCTCATTGCAATTCCATTCATCATGATTATTGAATGCACATAACTTACGTTTTTAGCACCTTAGAAGCGAACTAACCCTAAAATTACTATGAAATGTGTTACTATTATGCACAAGGGACTACCTAACCTAGAAATTGTGACCACTTTGTATTAATCATGTTAAAACGGTCCCTAAAACAGGTTGTCCATAGTTAATCTGATTTAAAGTGATTCACATAATTCCGGTCTTTGTTTAGCACAAGATATATGACAAAGCTATACAACAATGACATATGCAATAATATGAGTGCATAAACTTCAAAGTATATGCAAAACTCATCTTACCCTAAATCTGCAAAGAAAACAAAAGTTAGTTTGTAAAACACAATGTGAAACGAATCCTTTGCCTTGAATCGCTACATGAAAACAAGAAAACAATTGTTAGTCCATGATGAAACGCAAGCGCAGATGGTCTTTCGCCTTGAATTGCTATACAAAAATGAAAGAATTGTAGTATTGACAATGGATAATAATAATGAAATGAATAACAAAAAACCAATGAAAACCTTGCAAACATTGTGGAACCCTACATATTTACATGAAACAATTTAAAAGTGAGTTTCTACATTGTTTTAATTATATTAAAACTCATAACATGTTAGTTCAAATTAAAAGAAAGTGAGAGAGATTATTGGTGATAATCTCAGAATTCAACCTTTTTTATCGCTTGTGATTCGAAAGAAAATCGTGCTTTGAATTAAAACGAGATGTGTGATGTGTTTAAAGTGTTTTCGAGAAGAGAGAGAGAGTATGCGTATGTAGTGCCATGAAGTCGTGTGAAAGTGTCCCGACTGAGCAGCGGCAGAGTGTATTTATAGGCACGAGGCAATTTTTGACAAAAAAACCCTGCATATTATACGCTGTATATGAGCGTATATACGCTGCTTCCTGCGTATATACGCTTCATTACAGCGTATATTACGCTGCTCACCTTCCATAATTTTTTGGCAATTTCGTATGTATGTGTTGAGCGTATATACGCTCCTGTTAGCGTATATCACGCTCCTGATGAGCGTATATACGCTCATCATTTGCGTAATATACGCTCAATGATTTCGTATTTATTTTCCAAAACACTCGAAATATTTTGATTTTCCTCCGATTTTATTCGGATTTCCCTTGATTCGACGCACCTAGACACCCTTGCTCTCCAAGCAAGAGAGTTCTAGAATGTTCTAGAAGTTCCACGTATTTCCGGGGTATTTTTCTAATTATTCATGTATTTTCTGCGTATTCTGCGTATTTAAACATTGCAAAATTCATAGAAAATCATAGAAAATCAGAAAAATAATTTAAAATACTAGCGGATTCAGAAAAATGTGGACGGACATGATGGAAAATCAAAAAGCATGAGAATCGCCTTTGAAAACCTTTGAGAAAACAGAAAGAAAATATTTTTCTTGCCTCTTGACCTTGCTCAATATTTTCGAGTACGACCTTGCGTATTTCCAACTTTTGTGAATTCAAAGTCTTTTCTGATTCGAAACAAACGCGAGACGCGGTATGTTTCATCACGGATTACTCATTGTGGGAGACACTTTCAGGATGTCTACAGAAGCCCCCACTTTGACTGAGTCTGAAGAGACGATAGTCTCGTAAGACGAAAGTCAAAGTATTCGATTCGGGACGGAGGAGCAACTCAAGGACGTTCTGCGACCTGAGTTACCCTGTACGCCGGTCCTGCAAACAAATGTTAGTTTACCTGTTTACCGCGCCCCATGCGGTTGTTGCCCTCGGAAGCGCCTGGATCTCGGTGTGGTTCTCCCTACGGCTGACCTTGGCTTTTCGGGAGCAGTTGCGATTGTGTGTTGCGGAATTTCTGTGCGGGAGAAATTCCAAAACCCGAAGAATGCGCGGAACTTCTTGAGCGGGAGAAGATTCCAAAACCCGAATGGTTGGGCTGGGATTCTGTTGCGGGAGAAATCGTAGACCCGAAAGATGTATTTGCTTGAGATTTCTGTAGCGGGAGAAACCGTAGACCCGAAGATGTATTTGCTTGAATTTCTGTAGCGGAGAGAAACCGTAGACCCGAAAGAGGTGTTTGCTTGAGATTTCATGTGCGGGAGAAATCGTAGACCGAAGTTGTGCATATGTGGAACTTCTGCGCGGGAGAAGATTCCAAACCCGGAGAGAGTGTGTATGCTTGGAGGTTGCTTTGAAATGTCGACGGTTGAATGGCCTGTAGAATTCTTGGATTATACTCAATTAAGGGTATTTTGGTAATTTTGCTGACTTGGAGGTAATTTGTAATTTTGCAAGGTTTTTGAAAGTGTGCCTGATATTCCGGGAGTTTGAACGACCGTTGGATGATCGAAATAATGCGCGACAAGCCAAGAAGAAAAAAATGGAGGCAGGTTGAGCGTATATACGCTCAAGACCTGCGTATATACGCCTCAGTATGCTGCGTATATACACAGATTTTAGCGTATATACGCTGCATTTTGGGGTGTTTTTATTCCAGTTTGCTCGTGGCCTTTGTCATTTCTCCATTTTTGCTGCTGAATTTCGAGCGCTTGCTTGCCTTTCTCCACAAAACCTTGCCCGACTCTTGCTTAATTGTCAATCCAGAGAAATTAGGAGCTATTCCTTTGAAGATTCACTTTCAAATTCAGTATAATCCCCTTCAATTCTGAATTTTTGTCTCTTCCTTCGAATTTTAAGGTTTGATGTTTCATGATCATTTTGCTTGACTTTGCTCATGTTTCTGCTTGCAATTGGTGGCATTGTGTATTTTGTGCTTTTGCTTGTTTGCTTTGATTTTGAGATGAAACCTTGTATGAATATGTTGCTAATTGACAGCACCCTTAATTTGTGCCGAATTTTCTTACCCACTTTTGCCAAACTTGTGTTCGAATATTGTAATTTGACCTAGTGTTTGCTTGGGGATCTCGTTGAATGTGAATTTATCTTTTTGGTGAACCTTTGATGATTTTGGCTTAATATGATGAACTACTTTGAAACATTTCTTGTTTGCTTAGTAAACACCAAAAGCTCATAACTGGATGAGTTGCTTGCTATTTTCAAGACATTCAACTTAAAACACTTCGTGATGAGCTTTGACTTCTTTAATCGATTTTCAAAGCTGTACTACGTTAACTCATATTTTCATAGCTTGATACGAAGCCAATTTTTCCACAAAAGCTCGTTCTATCTTTCCACCATGTATTCCTTACTTCAAAGAATTGTGTTTAAAATCGCAGCATAATGTCTAGCCCCCATTTCTTACGAATGATATTTGTGACTTGCTTTTCATCATCGAATGAGCTTTAAAACATTATTTCGAGTCATTCATTAGAATTATATCCTTGAAATTGAATTGTTTATGCCTATTCCCTACATGACAACTTCAAAACTTTCATTTCCAATCATGCACGTTAATGTATGGCCTTTGAAGTGAATTGCTTCGCTTGATTCATATGTGTGTTGTTTTTCACTACACAATGACGCTTAGAACTTATTTCAAGCCGTTTTGCGATATGTATGCTTCGTGTCATCAACTATGCAGGGCTATTACACTTCTAAGTTTTGTTTTTTCCATTGTTGACCGTTATGCTGCCGATTATTTCCTAATATGTTATCCTTTGATCGCATGAGCACTATGGAGGAGATTCCCGAGGAGGTAGGAGCTTCCACCCGTTTCAGTTCGGAAGAATGCCTGGAACTGCCCATCCTGTTCAGATTCAGTTTATGTGCTTTTAGAAGAAACCATATATCGTCTCGCCCTCTTTCGGGACTGTAAGCATATGCCCTTTCTCTTCTCTTTTTGATGGTTATGGTCATTTATTGAGTTTGTCTTTTGCTTGCAGAACGGAGAACTATGAGCTGCGAGCATACGTCATTCTCACGTGGTGGCCAGCTTTTTCTCTCAGACCACTTGACGACCAGATTCTAGGACTTATGAGCATACTGGGTTTCATCCTGTAGAAGCCATCAAGCAATGACTGATACCAGGGCTCCTCATCCTTTCATTCTTCATTTTGCGAAGTTGGACACGACCAACCTTCCTGCAACTCGTCCCTGCTCCCATGGGGTGACTATGACTTCACGCCCTTGACTTTCCTATGCTCAGTCCTGATACTTCACGCGCGACTCTGTGGTGTGCCACTCTTTCTGACGACGTAGCATTCATTATCTTGAGGAACTGTCCTCAGGCTGTGGCCCCCATTTTTGCTTCACCTTTCCGAAAGAAGGAGAAGCATGTCAAGCCTGGGTACTCTTGACGCTCTCTCCTGTAGCGACTCGACAGTCATAGACGTTCTTTACAATATGTGCTTCGGAGGTTTCCAGCCCACAAACCTGCGGGACGTGTATTCGCTGCTGTTGATGTAAGACCGCTTACTTCATGTCTCAGCATGCGGTCGTGAGCCATATACCAGTTGTTAAGCTACTAGATACATGCACGCGCACTTTGATGGCGGGCTTTTTGGACCAAGTTCAGTTGAATTATGAACGTGTCTAACCTTCCGGTTAACTCTCACCTCGGCGCTGGTGGACAGTATATGCACGATTTGCCCTGATGACGAGGGGCTCTCTGATACGTGACTCGTAACAGAGGAACAGAGAGCTCTATTAAATCCAGGAAGAGACACGTCTCGACGTTCACATCACGCGTGCGATTAGAGCGCCCTCGCGCGTGAGGTTCGACACGGCCCTTCATGCGGCAACAACCCCCCGGAGTTCTCCCAGATCATTCAAACTATGCCCTACGCAAGGCCTTCTGCCGTCACGTGTGCGGCAACTAACTGGAACACGTGGCCTCGTTAGGTTTTCTTTTCTATTCTTTTTCATCACACTCTTCAGTCAATTTTTTCTTGAGTCACCAAGTATTTTTAGGAGTTATACTATATTTTTCATCCGCATTTTTTCTTCTTACCTTTTTTCTTTTATCGTACATTTTTATAATTTATAATATCATGTATACTCTGGAGCAGATATAAATTGTAATTGACCATGTTTAATTGACAAATGACCAATACATATAGCTCCGCCTCAAAAAATATCTCACTTGGCACTTATCTCATCGTTCGGACACCTCTCTCTAGCCCCCATTAGCGGACAATCTATCGAGCTCCCTCACGAAACTCTCTCTGCCTCCGTGGAGAGCTGCTTATGAGTTGGGCGCGTCTAGGTGCGGTCGGTAATCAAGAGGAAATCACGAATAAAATCGGAGGGTGAAAAACTCCTATAATGACTTTCGAATTGCTCTGATTGACACTCGTAAGAAGATCAAGCGGTATGAAGGCTCACGAGTAGATTGCTTGCCCTGGTTTCTCTTCTTTTTCGCACTTTTAATTTTGTGTGCAGAAATTTCACCAAATGTATCCTCTCTATTAGGAGACATACAGTGTTCCACTCGTTCGTTACCTTATCCTGTTCACTGCCGGGAGAGACGTCATGACGTCCGTATGTCCTAGTACGAACGTTTGAGCCCCCTCTGCGTATATACGCAGTTCACCTCCGTATATACGCAGCCCCTCTGCTAATATACGCAGGCCACCTGCGTATATACGCAGACCTGCGTTATAATACGAGGCCACGTGCGTATTACGCAGCTCCTCTGCGTTATACGCAGGGTTTTCTCTTTCGTTTTTTTCCCTCTGCCTTCATAAAACATGCCTTGCCATTGCTCATTCCGACACACAATGTTTCCGGACATACGTTCCACTCTCTCTCTCTCTCTCTAAACACTCTAAACAGCATTCGTTGCTTAATTCCAAAGCATCGGATTCTTTTTACGATTCAACAAGCGCCTTAGCACTTTCCTCATAAGTACCACAAGGTGTTATGTTGCTAAGACGAATACTCGCCACTAATACAGCGCGTGCGTCCTCTCTCTATCAACTGCTCTAATTACTAAACTAGCAACTATTCAGGCGATCTTTTGAATCTAAATTAGATTGTACATCGTGACTCAGAAACTTCACTATTTAATCGTTTCCATGTATAATATGTTGGATTTTCATAATGTTTTTCAATGTTTTTCATTGTTTTGGTTTTCGTTTCTGTTTCATTTCATTGTTCATTATTAGTCTCACTTGTCAATACTAACGATTTCGTTGAGATACGCGCGCGCTTATGCTTAGGAATGGCAATATAGCGATTGTCCAAGAGCTGTACTTCCATGATGATTTCATTTGTCCCGATGTCAGTCCCGTTTTCTCATGAATGTCACAAGATTTATATTTTGAATTTTGTCCAAACGTCATGCGAGCCGAACTTGAGAAACTTCATAGCTTGTCGAAGAGTGCTCTGTTTCGTACTTGCTCGTTTTTTACTAACACTATACCTATTCTTATGTGTGGGCTTTGGCAGATTTTAGGTGTGGTATATAGGAGCTTTTGGATAGTGATGATATATTATATTGTTGTGGTGATCCCTGCGTCTTCGACTCGTGCTGTATCTACATTCTCGCCAGGCTCTACTTCTGTTCAGTTGCAGTATAATTCGTATTATATTTGCTAAACAAGACACGGAAACTATTGTTGAATCACTTTAAAATCAGATTAACTAGGACAACCGTTTAGGCACCGTTTTTGTTATATGCTATTAGACCCCTGCTATTACAGCTTTGTGATCGTTAATTTCGATAGCGTTTGAGTTGTGTTGGGTCTCTATAGATGCCCATTTAATAGATTATAAATTCAGCATTACTTCTTTCATAGTATATGCTTTTTTTGAGGTGGGTCTTGACACATATAATATTGGGACTCCACAAAAAAATAGGCGTGTGTTCTTCATATGGTGCCTGATACTTTCAATACATACTGTTCAGTATGAGGGGCCGATATGCTCGGAATGTGCAATGAGACCGGATCCAGGCAGTATGCAAGGAGAGCCTTGCGTGACGAACATGCGGGGCCGTGAGTTCTCGAAGAAGCTGCATGTGCTAGCGGCCTGTTATCTTCTAGCACATTGCTATTCTGTCTAAGCTGAACGCTGATGTTCCCGCTTGTGTCTCCGAGTCGTTGTATACATAATCTGGGATTTACCTTTTGCGACTCCTTATGAAGACCTGATACACTTGTGACTCGCTTCGACTCATTAATATATGGCGGCCAGCCAGAACGTGGTGGATCAGTCAGCGACTGGCTGAGGGTGATTCGGATTCCTGAAAATATGGAACTGATAGGTAACTTACGCACCCTTACATTGTGGTATGTTATCCTTCAAACCCACCCCCACCGAAAACACCCAACCCCATGCACTTCTTATGTTTCATGTTTCCAATTGCTTAGCTCCGTTTGAAATGCTTTTCCTGCTTTTGTACGCTCCAGGTCACAAGTCAGCGTCTGCGCCGTCAGGTCCTCTTCATGTCTCATTTCTCGACTCAGTTTGCTTTTTCAGGCAGGATCACAGGTCGTGTCTCAACCTCCTCCACGATTCAGGCCCCCAGCCATCCAGCGCTTCTACGATTGCCTTTCCTCGAGTGGCGACACCCGTCATTATGGTCTCCAGAATATATTGGCCCCAGTAGGGTTATCGCCAATTCATGAACTCAGGAGATGGCTAGTGGGACTGGAGGTGCACCTCGAGTAATTAGGAACACTTAGCCTGTGTGATCACTAGGGTTGCTGGATGATATGCAACTTATGTAGAATGTATTGAATTGCATCGTATGTGTTTGTGTACCTTGGGGACTTTATGTATGAATGCTATGGTTTATGTGTTTGTGTGTGTATGTATTTTGTGTTTATGCATTGCGGAACTCTATTGGACGGCACCGGACTTCCCTCCCAAAAAAAAAAAAACAATTGACTAATTGATGTGGACGTACCTCGCCTCCTTTAGCATCGTCACGAACTCAAGTTGACGCCCTCAACGCATGCTTATCTACAGGCTGCAGAGGTAGCTCCGATGCAGCTCTTCGTCCCAGCACGCAACTGAACATACTCTTGCCAAATATTGAGTGACCAATCGAGACATAGGCAGGCATGTCCTCTGATAATTCGGCTACCGGCGGAAAGGATACAACTCGAAATGAGGACATTGTGGCGGTGTTGTCGGGAGCCCGCGTAATAGTTCACTAGCCCCATTCTTTCTGAGGAGTGTACACCCTTTAAACGCGTAAATGTTACCTCGATTGAAATAC
>SNQN01003442.1:0-52063 GCA_008642245.1 Bassia scoparia | reverse complement strand
TTTTGATATTGCAGGTAAAATCGACCTTCGACCTTCTTCGATTCAAAATTGTAGATATGTATTATTGGCTTTAACGGTTTGAATTTGAGATTGTTCATGTGTTGTACATTGTTTGTTTGATTGTGGCTTTTCAATCAACTGGTGTTTTTAATTTAATGATGTAAGTAAGTATTAACTAGCTCTGTGCTTAGATATTGCAATACAATGTCTGCAGAGCTGCTGTTTTGGTAGATGTATTGCAAAATCAATAAATTAATTTATCATCAAAGATTTGCTCAAACACTAACACTGGCAAATGTATTTTCAAACTCTAAGACACTCTACTAATATCAAACTCTTGATTAATGTGATAATTTGTGTTAATTTATTGATATGAAAATTTGTGTTAAACCTCATCAAATTAGAAACTTCATTGATTTGGGATAATTAGTAATTTGTGTTAATTGCAAATACTTAATAAAAATGTCCCTTTTTCAGTTAAATAGCACTATTTGTATATGTCAGTGGTTGTATCTGATGTATTTGTTTGAGTAGTTATGTGTTGTCTTTTTTGTTCAGCATGGATATGGTTTCATTACTCAAGGTTTAGTTAAAGAGATTATGAGTAGTGTATCATCTTGTTTAATAGGATCAGTTAGTCTACAACATTTTTAACTATGGATACATTGTAAATCTGAAAGTAAAGTAAATGAAAAGTTAATGGAGGAACATCATAAATTTAAGGTCTCGTCTTACTTGTGAGCATAGACAACTGATAAATAATGTAAAATGGAAGTTTGGAGCTAGACTATATATTATTCTTTATGCTTCTTACTAGCTAAGACGTTGTTTGAGTTTCTCTTCAATTTGCATGCTCATTTTAGTTACTGCACGGTATACTTCTAGCTATTGCTCTTTTCCTGACATGGAAAGTGCAACTTTTGTTCATCATTGTTTACAGGAGGTGAGCGAACATGAGATGGAAATTGACACAGTCAACATCTGCTGTGCAACCTTCTGGGGAGAGCATTTGTGAGCTGGAAATTTCTGTTATTCTTGATTGTATTGTTGTTTCTGATTGACCAGAAACTGTACAATGAGGCGAGTATGTTTTCTTGTGTGCATTTTGCTTGTGAAGTTATGATCTTCATTTGTATTTGTGTTTCATTTAACGTTAGAAGATGTTCAGGCTAAAGCTTGTCTTCTGCAAGCATTGCTCTCGTTTGAAATCACAGAAAGAAGGGTTGCTGATGTTCTTGCATCGAAGCTTACTCTTTCTACTTCACTGAGCTTTCATGAGCTATGAGTCTTACTGAAATCTTGATGAATCGTGGTAGGTTCAAAGTTTGTTTGCTTCCAGTATAAGTGTACTTTGATTACATTAAGAAAGTTGAATCACAGAGCCTGTTTTTAATACACTTGGAATATTTTTCTCTAAGCTAGTACTTTTTATCTTGCAGTGAACTCTCACCTTGCATCGTTTGACAACCCACCATATGAGCTTGTCAGGTTTTGTTGTTGTTATTGCAAAGCATTTATAAACACAAATATTTTTAACACTGTATTTATCAGGAGATTTATGAAGTTTTTATTTTGGTTCCAAAACATCTGAGAACTTGACTTAATGTGGTTTTTATATACTGCAGGAACACTTCTTAATCCTGCTGCTTCGTCGCATTACTTCACTACAATTTGTATGAGCAGGCTGAAAACTGAGGTCAAGGCACCAAGTTTGGGGCCCACTCCAATCAGCGGTATTCCCCGTGGCCTATCCTTGCGTTATCTTCCTATAATTCTTGTATAGCTTGTTGTGGTAGTGAAACATCTGTATGGAGAGTTTATGAAGGATCATTTATGAATGGAGAGTTTCCATTGTCGTACCAAATTCTGCTGTGTGGAGGCACATTTTTTACTTTTTTGTAACTAATTAAAATTCTTAATTTAACTACATATATAGGAAGTATAATGGCAGATGCAAAAATTTTTGTGCCTCAAGTCTTTCGGCTTGTCGTGTTGTTTTTTGTCTCTTTTGGTGCTGAGTGTTCACCTATTGTAAGCGATTAATCTTTTTCTTTGAAAAGGGATTGTAACTCATTTTGGCTTATTTTAATTTGTTTTTGTTCCTTTGTTGTTGGAGAGATTATTGGTTATTTGTATGTACCATTTGCCATTTATTTATGGAATCATGTTCGAATCCAGTTCGTAAGGTTCTTGAAATTCCACAGATTGGATAAGAATTTTATTTGTGTGTTTTGTGGCTTGATTTTGTATGTGATTGATGGTTGATTGAACTTAAGTGTCTAGCTTAGTAATTTGTGTTAGATGCGACATCAATGTAAAGCTTACTTTGAGCTTGTGGCTATGTCTCAAGTCCAAATGTAGATGAGCTTGCAGAATGTTTTCGCTGGCAAACGGGTATGGTGTATTATCAATTTTATGATGCCTATTGCTTGCATGTTCACCGTGTCACTAGTTTATGCCAGAGCTCTCTAGAGTTGCAATTTTTTTGTTATTGTGGTCAAGACCACTCCAACTTATTATTTATATTTGTTTTTATCCGTTTTTTGTATCATATACTTGGTTAAAGCTCAATTGCAGGAGAGATACTGAAGCTGAATCCAAGTTATAACTTGATCAGTGTCCCATTTGATTATCAACCTGCAGTAGGGAAGCTATAGTTCCTATAACCTGTATGACTTCTTATCTGTGTATCTTTATTTTCTCGGTCGAATAGTCTCATTTTTGTTTTTATATACTTATGTCTAAATTTGCGAGTTCTTCCTCTGTCTATTTCCTTGCTACATATAGTGAACTTTTTTTTTATAATATGCTCTTGGCCTGCCAATTTGTGGTATGAATCTTGCAGAAGTCCCGTATAAATTATTTATTTTTACTGCGCTATAGTGAAAGAACACCCTCCAGATTACAACTTTCTTGGCCTTGTGTATGGCTCTGATGGCTGGCCCAAAAAAGATTGGAAAAGTTAGCACTGTGAATTGTGATGTTGTTCTTGCATTTTTTTTATCTTAATAGACAATGGACCTATACATTTTGTGCTTCTATTCTGTTTAAAATCTACTTTATGCTTTCAATTGAATACAAATGAGTGTAGGAAACTGGAACCAGATATACAAGTTTGTGGCACAAAGTCGGAGACCCAGAAAAGTCTTTCTTGCAGCTCTGCACAGAAATTTTATCTGTAAGATCAGAAGACGCGCAACAAATTAGTTCTTGATGGTTGAGATTTGTCAATGTCAATTTGTTGTTTTCCCATCCCTAATATGAATGGATGAATGAAAAATCTGTTAACCAAGTCGATTACACATAATTACCTTTCTTTTTTTAAGTGTTATCATATGAGTTATGTGCACTATTACATACACATAGACACAAATAATCTCATTGATCTTAATATTTCACGATCTTGTTAAGTTTGAGGTGTTTATAGTTACTGGATTATTCCGACAAAAAATCATTTATCCGTATTGAAAGTTGCCACATGATGCGATTAAGAGATCTTTTCAGTTATTCCGATTTATTTTTTAAAAAAAAAATATCAGACTAACATTGTAGTTAAGTAGGTCTATTAGTTCAGTTTTAGTCTAAAAAACAATAAAAATGGAGCAAGATTACAATATATTATAAAATTTGTAAGTTATTACTCGCTAGACTTGTTTAAGTAAAAAGTTCAAATTTTTGTCTAAGACTACGAGATTTGAAAGTATGAAAGTTTCTAAAAATGTTGTACTAAAATTAGGACTACACCGTGATATATTTATGGACAATCAACTTATATAATGCATATTAAACAATCATGTTCGATTCAGTAATAATTTCATAATTAATTATAATTCAAATGTCATTGGTAGTTTCAGATTGTTCTATAATATATGGCATTGCCTCTTAATTTAATGTGTTATGCAATTGCTATATTTAAATTGTTTATTTGCTCTTATTACTTTTTTTAACTGCCTCTTAATTAACCTTGCTTGTTTTAATTTTTACTGTAGGAGTTTCCTGGATTGAAACACTCCAAACTTTGAACATTTCCTTCTATTTAATGCAAGCAATGGGACGGGAAATGGAAAATAAAAATAAAATATCAGAACTTAAACGAAATTTAAACAGATTATAAACCAGCAAAAAATGGAAAACAAAGAAAAAAATTAAACAAGAAAAGGCCGAATAGAAAAACTTACAAACAACAAAGAATAAGAAAACCAAAGATAAAAAACAATCAACAATCGTATATAAACATTACTGATGGAGATTTTTTTCTAGAATCCCATAACAAGATCTGAAACATGTTTTCATGGAGTTTTTTTTCCAGAATCCAATTACAAATTTTGTCTAGAACCCATTGAAAATCGAAAAGGAAAACAACAATTAAAATTGAATAAATGAAGATCTGAAAACATGTATTCATGGAGAGGGTATTCGAGATTTTGTAACAGGATAACGAACATAATTAGAATAAACCAGAAAACCCCAAAAAAAAGAGAGATTTTTGTAAAAGAAAAGGAGAATAAACCCAAATAGAAAATTGCAACAAAAACTGATTTTTGTAACAAGAAAAGGAGAAAATAAATCCATAAATTCAGAAATAACATAGAAAACCAACAAATGCCAGCATATAAAAAAAAAAAAAAACATAAAAAACGAAATTGTTGTAAGTGATGTTCTTGTTTTGTATAGAGAAGGAGTATTAATCTGCAATTATAAATGCAAATTTTAGTTTATGAATCAGGATCTATGAATTAAAGATGATGTGGAGAGAGTAGAAGGGGACAGAAATCTGTTTCATTTCTAGCAGATTTTTGACTTTTCAGAGTTGAAATGCATGAAAATGTTTTGGTGGAGTGAGGAGGGAAGATGATTTCGTGAGATTTGATGAAGTAAGCAACCACAAATTGAGAGTGCACCACCCCGTCTTCAAGAGCACTCTCTCACTCGATTTTCCTCTTGGCGAAATTGAAGATAATGGAGCTTGGATTGTGTCGAGGAAGTTTCGTGAAGAAATAGAAGCAAAGAAATATCAGTAACACCATCCATATACTCCGTGAATTCCAAAGTAACGGCGCCAAGTTACAGAAATTTCATCCTTTGCTGAAATTATACATTTGACCTTGGATATGTTGTTGGATATCCTTGACTTGGATACACCAGGAATTTCGCATAGTTAAACAAGTAATCATGGGAGAGATAGTAAATGATAAGGCCCTCCCTCCCTTTTGCATGTGTTAAGTTCAAGACCAATCAAGCTACACAAGTTAAATTCAGAGCTAATACAAGTCAATAAGTTCTAGTAAATAAGGATAAATTCAGAAAGTTCAAACAACGGAAATTCTGTTGAAAATATTTGCGCCTATAGAACATATTGCATTTAAGTACAAAACATTCACTACATCTACACCCAATCAACTTTTGATAGAAATTATTCTAGTTTTCCCCATTAAAATATTGTCGGTTAAATAATAAATGACTCATGGGGAGGTACAAAGCTTTGTATTAGTGTATTATGATCACCCCTGCAGCAACATTAGTATCTTAGCTACTAAAAATATAGCAATCATCAGAATAATCACCATAAGCATTAGGAACCACCACCGAACGTATAATCAAAATCACACACTGGACCCTTTATTCAACAGCTTACAGTGGCCATACAGCAGGGCAAACCGATTCCTAAGGGATCTACTCTTGAGCATAATGTCCTTGAGTACAAAGGAAGAATGGTTATACCCGCAAAATCAGAATCGATGACTAAGCTACTGCAAGATTAGCATGATTCCCCAGTGGGTGGTCATTCAAGAGAGTTCAAAACATATCCAAGAATAGCAAAGAAGTGGTATTGGCACGGAAAGAGGCAGAAAGTGGCTAAATTATGAAAACGTGGGTGAATAGATTGTGTATAAGACTGATAAATGTAAGAATCATTAAATTCTGTGCTCAATTTAGATGATGCCCTGAATTTGACTGCTTGTTTAGCACTTGTGATTGCATATTAGTTGAGTGATGATAATTTTTGTTTATGTTTGATGACAAAGTGTTTGATTAGGGTTTCTAGGATGAAATATATATCTTCTTTACAATCGTAAAGCAATCACATGTTCACGTAGGCACACCACAAAAGAGATTACTTTTAATTTAATTTGCATCCATTAATATAGTTTGAGTTCATAGTACTTTATCATTCTCTTCTTGTATCATCATCTTCTCTCTTTCTTCTACATTTCATTTCATTTTAGAGTTCAAATTTAAAGTTGTTATTTATTTAAATGTTATGTGTTTGCTGATTGTTGTTGTACTTTTTTTTTTTTTTTTTTTTTTGTGGAAATGCAGTTTTGATGGATAATACTAAATTCATTGTGATTGGGTCGCCCGGATAACACTTCTCCTGGTCATTTTTTAACCGTTTCTTTTTTTTTTCTTTCATCATTGCAAGGTGGCAAACAAAATTGATGAATATTCTTTATACTTGTTGGCTCAGTTAATATTGTTTGTGGTGTCCTTTTGATACCAAGATGATATGGGGCCCTGATTTAATAAGCATGTTTGGTATAACAAGAGTACTTTTATTGGTCCTAAGCTGTTACTTTGATTTCCTACTAATAGTTAAAATAAAATGACAAGATAAGGGGGTTCAAAGTCAAATCGGATGTCACTGTTTTTGAGAATTGTTGTATGGATTTTGGGGTCGCCATTCGTGATTCGGGGGGTACAGTATAGGTTTCTGCTTGCTGGTGTGTGGCGGATGTAGAGTAGTTTATCCGATATATAGTTTTGAGATTTGATTGTTAAAGTTGTACTCCATCCGTAACATATTTCTCGCAACTCTTGAATTAATTAAGTTGTTAACATTGTAAATAAGCTTAATTGTGTTTAGTTGTAAAGTAGACGAGGAAAGTACATTAATTTGTGTGGTAAAATTGGAGGGAAAGGTTTTGAGTGAATAGGACAAATTAGTGGAAGGGGCTGAATGTACTACATTATTTGGTTGTATTCGAAATAAATTCATAGAACTACTTGGTATATTATAATTTATAGATACTACATTCACTACATTATGGTTTGTATGTCTAGGTATAAAGAATAAGGTAGACAATTGTGTATCAGCAATTCAGCAGCTACTATCTCTGGAAGGTTTATGTTTATGTCTGAGGTTCCAAGGCAGAAGGGTTGGTCCATGAAAGTTACTTTTATTCTAGATTTTTTAATGTTACTCGGCCCCTTGTTTTATTTTAACTTCTCAATTATTCATGTCAGATTTTATYCTCGACATGTTGATAACTTCTGCTAGATCTTATATAAATGAAAAAGGACATAGCTACTTGGTATCTTATATAAATGAATGTACTAGATTATTTGATTGTATTCAAAATAAATTCATAGAGCTACTTGGTATATTATATGTCGTATTTGGGTGTATCAATTTGTATGTTGTTTTCTTTCCCTCTGGAACACTGATACTTGATAGACACTTGATAGACAGCTTGAAAGCAAAGTGGGTATGGTATTGATTGTTTAGCACGGGGTTTTGCAGGTTAGTAGCTTAGAAACATGAAAATGACTTGTTGTAATATTGACCTTGGCTCAAACTTTCATTTAATCTCTTGATACTTCAATAAGTATGCCATTGTGATGRTTTAATCTATTCATATGCAGKGATACAGTAATAACCGAAGGTCGGGCTATAGAAGGAATCATTTCAAGCAAAATTTGATGCACGACTCGGAAGCCTATGTTGAGCACCTGTTTGAGGTGAGACTGGATTATGCTTTCATATTTTACAGCCAAAGGGCATCTCYTAATTGGGATGAGATTTAATTTTAATTTTATGTTGTGATAAGGAATATGCGTTTGGCTAATGCTCATTTGGCATTYATAGTTTTGTGTTTGCCAGGAATGGAATAATTAGGTAGGAGATATAAGTGGTTTTGAGCGAGATCTTTTCATAGTGYTGCTCGATTGACGCCATATTGGTATTTTTCTCTCTTTTACTCCTTGTGAAATTTGATTGATAAATAAGGTTTGATTTTTTTTAATTGTAATACATTCTAAGGTATGTGAGTATGTCTATTTCATCTATCAACTGATTTATCCATAGAAAAATAACTGGTAATCTTCCAATTCATTGGTTTTGAGCTTCTTCGGTTCCTAGACTTTTAAACAAGGATATTTGGTGATTCTTTGTTACTCCTATGTTCCTAAAAAAATCAAAAACACCTTTCCCATGCTAAATTTGTGTAATATGTGGAACACCTTTCCCATGCTAAATTTGTTTAATATGTAAAATACCTTTCCCATTAAACACTTTTAATGGAATATGTTTAAATTTGTGTTCAATATGTGTGTAATATGTGGGCTCAGAACAACATTATTACTGTTTCATCTAGATGTAAATGGCAGATTATTGATACTTGATTGGTTTTTTTGAGTTAGGGTTTTAATCTTCGATTGGTTTCGCAAATAGCTTTTACTAGATCTTGTGTTCATAATTCAAGTTCTGATATGATTTGTACTTCTGTTCTGTTTTATTCAATATTCAAAGAACTCTTGTGTAGTGTGTTGGAGATTCCGGATTCTCAAAAAGCTTATGTGCTTTGTGTCCAGTGTTTATGTGCTTATAATTTCAGCTATGGTTTTTTAAGTGAGAAGATCATTTGAGTTCCATTGCGAATAACTTATTAACTTTAGTAATAAGAGGTAGATATATTCATTCTTTTTACAAAAACTATGAATTACTACAGATTTGTTTGTCCATTTTATGCCTCATCTTATATAACTCTTTTCATATAATTGTTTCGTAATTCCTATGCAAAACCTTTCTCCTTCCTCTAGAATCATCATTATTCATTCATGCAATTTCATTTTTTTTCAATGTAATGATAATATCAATTATTGCATACTATCTACCTTATTTTTTTTATTAATTTTTTGCAGGGTAGTCGTACTTTTGAGAACTATAAATGATGAGTTCATCACAACCAAAWCTTTTAATGGTGCTTTTGCCTCATCTGGGAAACATGTTGGTAAGAAATTTTATTTTCAAATTTCTATTTTTCATCCGTATGTTTGATTTATTTTCATGGGTACTAATTTAAATTAGTAAGCTGCATTCTTGGAAGTTGTTCATGGAGCAATTGATATGAATTTGTTCCTCTTCAATTTTATTGGAATTCAACTTATTAAGGTGGAATATACGTTGCACCTTTGCTGTGTCTAAATGTTCGTTTGTGCATTTCCTGGWCTCAAATGCAGTATAAAATCTGCATCACAAATGAGGATTTGGCATGTTTTATATTCTTGTTGCCTCTTGAAATATACACAACCTTTTGGAAGAGGAAAACTTTTAATGCTTTTGAAATATTTTCTCTGGTTGCATTTTCATTTATGTAAATATGACAAATAACTTATTTGTGGTCATATTAACAAGCTTATTAAGTCCTAGATGTGTTCATAGTTCGTTCTAATTTCTCTATTGCTACACTTGTAGCATTTACCTTCATCACATTCTATACGTCAAATCTTGACATTGAATTAGGCTTTGTGTGAAATGTCATTAAGTAATGATGCAGAGCCCTTGTTTGAGAAGAGGCCGGAGGAATTCGGCATTGGTGGTGCTCTTCCACCCAAGAAGGATATCACSAGATTTATCAATACTCATTGTTATATATGTTTGTACAATAGTTATCAACTTATCAAAGCTATTGCTTATTGTAGTTTGTACAAAAATAGTTTTGATTTGTTTATACAATAGTTCACGTTAAGTATTAATGAATGATTTTTTTTGCAATATGTAAGGGTTGATTAGGTGTGATAGTTTAGTAATTTTGTGCATTTTGAAGCAATTAAAACAACTTTCACGCAATAACTCATTTCAAACAACTTTCGTTTTTCGGGGCACCGCGTGCGGTGCAACGGCTAGTGTATATATAAATAATATTATATATATATATATATATATATATTATATATATATATATAATTATATATATATAGATGAGAGAGAGTCAGGATCCAGTGAAAACCCTATGTTATATGAAAACGTGAAACCAAAATAAATGGTACATTTTACATTTTAAGGGTACATACAAGCATAAAGGGGTACACAACTTTTAGCTATGTTGATGAACACTACACGTTACCCCTTTAAACTTTCAATGTACCTGATTGAAATACAAGTATATACATTGATAATCGTGACGTGCATCTCAAATCCTACGGTCAAGTTAAAGTTTTTAGTTTTCACCTAAGGTTGTGTTTTCACATAATCCTTTCCTATATATATATATATATATATATATATATATATAATATTATAATATATATATATATATATATATATATATATATATATATATATGTGCAAGTTCACGTATCATTTTGCATTAATCGTTATACAATTTAAATATTTTGCAAACTACTAATTGACTTTTTGTCATAGTAAATTTATTACTTCGTATACTAATGTTATACGTTTTTACGTATAACAATAGTGTAGTAATAATGATAGTAATAGTAATAACATTATGATTGTAATAATATTATACGTCATAATAGTTATTCATATTATATTATTATTATTATTATTATTATTATTATTATTATTATTATTATTATTATTATTATTATTACTTCTACTATTCTTATATATGAACCTATAATATTATTACAATTGTTATTTTATTAAAAACAATTGTAGTATATGATGGGGTTTTATCGTCATATACTCATATTTATATGATGGGGTTTTCTGAAAAACCGCATCATATACTAGTACTTATATGATGGGATTTTAATCTATAACCGCTTCATATAGTTTCAACTATATGATGGGGTTATAACCCCATCATATAACCATTTTTATTTTATGTCGCAGTCCCATATGATGGGGTTCATTCCACGGCATATGTTGTTATTGTAAACTCCATCATATGGGCTTTTTTCTACTAGTGATTCCACATTGATAATTTGAAAAAATTTCTTCATGTTTATTAAGGGGAATACACCTCTTAGTGTTTGAGGCATGGTGCAATGGCTAGTAATGGGTATCCCACATGCGTCGCCACAGCCGTTCGGCCTGACACGTGCGCGGGTGTGGGTGTGGTTCGTTTTATGCCCGACTTATATATTTAGTCAAACTAAAAAAACGATTTGTAATGTTCATTTTATTTTCTTTTCGTTAAATATTGATTGTTGTCGTATTTTCTGCCTAAATCTTTCCCCTAATTATTCCATAAATCTTGACCCTCGTATTATATATTTTAAGTTTCCTGATTTATTGCATACACCTACAAAAAACTAATCTCACAAAAAATCAAACACAATACAAACTCCAAGCCCGAAAAAAATGCTTCAACCGAGTACATTGATTTGGAAGAGCAATAATCTAATCCATACATAGTACACACTTCATATTGGTTTTCTTTTGATTTTTGAACAACAAAATGAGATCCACGACTACAACATTCGCAAAACACACAATTATTGATGAGCTAATAATCAACAACTCTTGCTTTGACTCGTATCCCACACTTGCCCACATATTAAACAAAGAATTCCATAACCCAAAATTTGTAAACACAACAATCAAATTTAACATTGGAAAATCCAGCTGCCCTAGCCAAGGCCTCAAACTCTTGCTTGCTCCTCTCTTTTCCTCCAGGGTTTTGTGTCATCATTTGCACATCTAATTGACTTATGGCTCTACCGGATGGTGTAATTAGTGCTTCGCCTTCCATCGTTGCCTCCACCACAATCACTTTCCCCTTTTTCGGTAATGCTTTGTAACAATTTTTTAATAACTTTAAGCAATGTTCGTCACTCCAATCATGAAGGATCCACTGATCAAAAGATTAGATTTGTTAAATGAAGTCTATGATTGAATTGGCTAGTCATGTGAATTCTAGGAGGTTGTATATGCTCATCAAAATCCTTCAACTAATTTGTATATGCAAATGTATCGAGTGGTTCCAAACTAAATACTAAAGTTTTAAGTATTAAAGAAAGATTAATAATACCAATTGACCCATTGATGCATAATTTTGTAGCAAATTTCAAATAATGCAATTTTAAGAAGTTTTTTTTCTTTATTATTGTATTATTGTAAGCTAGAAATTCGTAAATGCGTGCCCAAAACAATGTTTCTAATAAAGTGAAGAAATTCGTAAATGCGTGAACTAACAAGAAGAAGATTACATGTTACTATTCTCCATATTTTTTATTTCACATATTTTGCTCGTTTACACCAATAAATATCTTACTTAAAATGCGTGCCTAAAACAAAGTTTCTACTAAAGTGAAACCGAGGAAGTGTACTTTTTTAAAAAAGTTAATCAATTATAAACTGAAATTTACAGAGCTTCTATCTAAACATTCAATTATAATAACGATTGTGTCTTTATTTTTTACTTAAACTTCATAATGACCATTTATATAGGTTGACGTAATGTACATTATCAACAAATTAAGGCTCATCTATTATATTAAAAGAATTGAAAGAGACATGACTTAGAATTACTTCAAATTCTCAATACTCAATAGGCATTTATTCTAACTTCTATCATTTATTCTCCTTCCTCTCGGCCAAAACACTCTCAAAATTCAAAATATTTTTATCCCTATATCAAAATAATAAAATAATGCAAAAACACACATCAATATTTCCAAAGTATGCCCAAGAAAAAATAATATATGATACAAGTTCTCTGTTTATAGCAAATACAACAAAAGTTGTGAAGATTTTCGCCCGTAAAGATGCATAGATATCGAAATTTAAGAGGAATTTCATTATTGACTTCATCCTCCAGGAATTGAATGTGAAATTTGTTTCCATATTTTAGATCTTCTTTTTTTGACGAGAATATATTAGATCTTCTTGATTCATTTATGCATATCTCATGTAGATGTTGTATAGCTTATTATGAATGAAATTCATCCATCCCCTCAAAAACATTATTTCTAAAGTGTGCAACTATAAAAATACATCATGTGAATATGTGATAAAAAAACCACTCTCACATTTAATTAACCTTTTCTAAGAATTTTTTAAAAATCTTAATACGAAGTATATAAAAATGGGAGGGACAATGTCTCCTTTATTCCTGATGTGGCATGGAAAATCCTTGCCCACGTATTCTTCAAATATTGGGTCAAAATGATCCACGTGGCAAACGCTACAAATTAAATTAATTCGAACCGAAACGGGACGGAGAACCGACGTTTCTACACTGAAATGGTAGTAAGGAACGTTCGGAAGCATGGATGGATGACAAGTGTCACTCATCCAAGGGATYCCTTGGTTTTTGAYGGATTGCCTATAAATACCCCGAAAAACCAAGGAAAACACACACTTTTTCCCATAGCATTTATTGCATAACTCCCAACTACTTGAGAGCATCTCTCACTACTTTCTCTTTCTAGCTTGGCACTTTTAATTCCCTAAACTCCATACTTACTTAAGCATAGGAGGGGACATAATCCAAATAGGATTATTCTCCTTTGTGCAGGTGTCAGGCAAGCAAGCATCTGGTGTCCAGGAGATCGGAGATTGCCAGGATACGTTCAACGTGCAATAGAAGGTCAGTTTTCCCGAGGTAGCATTGAAGGGAAGCCTCCACCCCTCTCTCAACCCAGAAGCTAGGGAAATATTGTAGCCAGAACACGTCATCCCCAAATTAATTGCTACAACATTTGGCGCCGTCTGTGGGGAGGCAATCAGAAATGGCTTCAAGAGATGACCATACAACCCGAAGGACGATCACACCTCCATCTTCAGAGAAGGGAGTAACCCCAATGGCGAGACGAACGCCGATCGCTCCACTTTCCAAGTTGGCCTGGAGGACAACACTGACCTGTCACTTCAGGACTTGGATAGTAGGTACATTTCACATGAAACTCTCAAGGATGAAATTTCCAAGGGAGTAGARGAAATATGGTCTCGTTTCTCCCAGCAGGACGAGTTGAAGAGTAGACTTGACGCTCTCCAAGCGGAGAATGCCCGCTTGAAAGCCTTGCAGGCAGGCAAGTCAAAGGTGACTGGCAGTGAAGCTCCTGCCAAGTCCCAAGCTGTGGAGTACAACACTCCCATCATTCCCAAGTTCAGGACCTTCAAGGTCAAAAATCCAACGCCGAAAGGCAACTTTGTTTTAACTGAGCACATTCCTATGGAACGAGAAAAGGGACAGGCCAGGAGGTACCGTAGCACTCCCAAGCCTGCCAACACAACAACAACTGCCACCAAGGCAACCTCTGCTAAGGGTGGCTCGTATAGGTTTGAGGAAGCCTATGTAGAGGACGACGTCTCTTCTCGCAAGGAGCCAGAAGACGTCAGGACACTTATTGAGAAGAGAAAGCAGGACCGTGAAGCTTCCTCCATGGATGCCCAAAAGATCATCGAGATCAAGAGGGAACGGAACCAAGATGCCAGGTTGATCCCGGACAAGAAGAGAACTGAGAGGCTTAAGCAAGCCACTCGGTATGATGAAGCACATTCTCTGACCGGTTCCACGCCAGTGTGTACGGACCCTTCCCATCGTTCTTTTAGAACACAMGGTCCAGCTCAAAGCACATCTGGCCAGGCCACTCCTTTATCACATCGATATGAGCCTGAGGTTAGATCCCACCAACGTGGGGGGTGTAACCAAAGCGGTGCTCACCTGGATAGGGGTCATGGTCAAACATCCCACGGGGTGACTAGGGGAATGCAAGCACTTTCCCTAACTGACAAGAACCCCTTCTCTCCTTCTATCCTCATGGCCACGCAGTCCCAAAAGATCAAGTTTCCATCTATTGATGCTTATGATTGAACTCCTGACCCAGATGATCATCTCGCGATGTACAAGCATCTTATGCTAACCACCAGGCCGACGATGCGACTTGGTGTAAGTATTTTTCGAGTTCTTTTCACTCATCATTTCATGGCACATCGCCAGGAGCAGAAAAGTAGCCTACACTTGGGTAGGATCCAACAACAGCCAAATGAAAGTTTAAGGAGCTATGTCAAGTGCTTCAACAACGAAACTCTCCAAATTCCAGACTTGTCAGACCGGGTGATCCTGGACAATTTCTATCGTGGACTGGATGAGGACAGTCCATTCAAGTTCCAAATGGTAAGGCAACGAGTTGGAGACTTGAACAAAATGAWGAGGGAGGCCGAAGCATGGATCCACGCTGAAGAGGTCTGTGCTGTCAAGAAGGCTAAAGAAAAGGTAACTCCCCCCTCTTCCAAACATCAAAGAAACCAGGCACACCGAAGCGGTGGGTCTGACAAAAAGAGGTCTGGCACCTGGAACATTGAGGAGGAGGGAACATCCCAAAAGGGMMCGGCCAGGAAGAAGAGAAAGTTCAGCTACACCCCTACGGTCGAATACACCAAAGATCTTTTCCAAGTCTACAAGGAGGTAAGTCGAGATGTCCACATCGACGACCCTCCCCCACTCAAAACAGAGATGGATAAGAGGGATAAGTCCAAGTATTGCAAATATCACAAAGAGCCTGGACATGTCACCGACGATTGCTATACCTTGCAGCGCACTATWGATCGCCTGGCGCATCAAGGCAAGGTAAAGAAGCATTTAATAAAAAGATTTCTAAAGAAATCTCCTTCTACGGAGGGTGCCCCACATGAGGAGCATTCTGACTCCGGAATCGTCCACATGATCTACGGGGGTTTCGCTGCAGGCGGCCGAACTACCAAGGGTCACCTGGACTATGTCAAAACTCCTCAACAAGTCATGCTCCTGAATAAGGAGGAGGAGGAGAAGTTCCCGGATGTTCTCATTTGTGAGAAGGATCGTGGGGAGGTAAGCACCCCCCATGATGACCCTCTCGTGGTCGAGATGAAAGTGGCGAATAAGCGTGTCCATCGCATTCTCATTGACACGGGAAGTTCCTCCAACATTATAAGCTTCGAGTGCCTCCAGAAGCTAAAGTACAATGATGATGATTTGATGCCATGCCATAATCCTATCATAGGGTTTGGTGGTGGCATCATTCAACCAGTGGGAGTGGTCACTCTCACCCTTCGTCTTGGACGAGAGAACGTTTGTAGGCACTTGCGAGTCATGTCCCTGGTGGTTAAAAATATGACAGCCTACAACGTCATCATTGGTAGGCCAACGCTAAACGCTTCGAAGTCAGTGGTGGTCACACACTTAATGTTAATGAAATTCATCAGTGACGAGGGCAAGGTTGGCACAATTTATGGAYATCAGCAAGTCGCTCGAGAGTGCTACCTTACCACCGTCAAGCCACTTGCTGGGGGCAAGGATAATGATGTGCCAGAGACTTCAAAACAAGGGGTTACTAAGAAGAGGACGTCTGGCGAAGTAATGAAAGTTCATGGTACTCACCAGGAGATGATGGCCATCCATTGTTTGTTTGCTTTGATCTCTCAGCCAGAGCCAGGAGGCCAACAGGAGGCCTTTGAGTTAGATCCCACCTTGCTAGAGAGGACGGTTAAGGTAGGAGATGCCATGAACGATAAGCTGGGGCAAGAAGTCAAGGACTTGCTGAGAGAGTATAAAGATGTTTTTACATTCTCAGCGGAGGAGATGCCAGGGCTGGATCCAAAGATCGCCCAGCATAGCCTTGACGTTGATCCCACTTTCAAGCCAGTATAACAAAAGAAGAGAACCTTGGGTCCAGTTCGAAGCAAGGCAGCCGATGAGGAGGTTAGAAAATTGCTGGACGTCGAATTCATCCGTCCTTGCCAGTATCCTGAGTGGGTGGAAAATGTGGTTCTAGTTCCCAAACCAAATGAGACATGGAGAATGTGTGTGGACTACACAGATCTGAACAAGGCTTGTCCAAAAGATAGCTTCCACTCCCAAAGATTGACAAGCTAGTAGATTATACAGCAGGGCACGAGGCCATGAGCTTCGTTGATGCTTATTCAGGATTCCATCGAATCCCTCTTAAGGAGGAAGACCAGGACAAGACGGCCTTTGTCACTGAACATGCCTTGTCGGCAGTGCTGGTAGCCGAAAGGGAAGGAGCTCAGTTGCCGGTTTACTTTGTAAGCCATGTACTTCAAGGAGCGGAAATGCGCTATGCCACATCTGAAAAGTTTGGRTTGGCACTCATGATGGCTAGCAAGAAACTTCGTCCCTACTTCGCAGCCCATAGAATTGTTGTCTACACCGACCAGCCAATCAAGCAACCTCTTACCAAGCTGGAGTCTTCTGGAAGGATGCTTAAATGGGCGATAGCATTGAACGGGTTCAACTTCGAGTTCGAACCAAAAAAAGCCATAAAGGGGCAAGCCCTAGCAGATTTATTGTGGAAATGACCAGACCTCCCACGGCCGAAACGTCAAGCGACGTGTGGACATTGTTTGTAGATGGCTCATCTACTCAAAATGGCTGTGGGGCAGGAATCCTGTTCAAATTGCCAGAAGGGGATACGTTCGAACATGCCATGAGATTCAAGTTCCAGACATCCAACAATGAGGCTGAATATGAAGCTTTGGTGGCAGGGATCCGAATGTTTAAAGCGGCTGGGGCACGAAAAATTGATGTTATATCAGACTCTCAGCTGGTGGTGAGTCAGGTCAACGGTGAGTACGAGGCCAGGGATTAAAATATGGTCAAATACTTAAAGATGGTCAAGAAGGAAGTCGAAGGATTGGAACGTTTTCACCTAGTGCAAGTGCCTAGGTCAGAAAACAATCAAGTCGACGCCTTGTCCAAGTTGGCTAGCTCGGCTACAAGTGACTCTCCCAGATCTGTCTTTTGGGAAGTTAAGAATCAGCGGAGTATAGACGAGCTAGATGAGGTCCATTACATCAATTGAGGGGAGCACCTGGATGAACGAGATTATTGAATACAAGTAACGGGAATTCTACCCCCAGATCCGAAAAAAGTTAAGTATGTGAAGCGGTGGGATACATGGTTTGTATATTGGAATGGCCAGCTCTACAAGAAATCTTTCTGTCACCCTTTGCTCAAGTGTATCACTCTAGAGAAAGGGGCAGAAGTGTTGGATGATATCCACCAAGGCCAGTGTGGATCCCACAATGGGGCAAGGTCTTTAGCTGAAAAGACTCTTCGAACGGGGTACTATTGGCCTACCTTGAGGGAAGATGCCGCCAACCTGGTCAAGAAATGTCACAAGTGCCAAATTCATGCCCACATTCATCAACGGCCGCCAAATCAGTTATCCCCTGTGCTATCACCTCTGCCATTTTCCAAGTGGGGCGTGGACATCCTTGGGCCTTTCCCGCAAGCTCCGGGGCAAAAGAAATTTTTTATTGTGGCTGTGGACTACTTCACCAAATGGGTAGAAGCTAAACCGATGAGAAACATTAAAGTGCCGAACGTGCAAGGGTTTTTAACCAGGAACATTATCACTCGGTATGGAGTGCCACAATCCATCGTTTTTTACAATGTTCGCCAATTTGACTCCAACATTCTCACCAATTGGCTATCGGACCAAGAAATCACCGCACGCTTTGCCTCAGTGGCACACCCACAAGCCAATGGACAGGTTGACTCCTTCAACAAGATTATCAGTAATAGGTTGAAGAAAAAATTAGACAATGCAAAAGGGCTATGGGTGGACGAATTGTACGATGTGATATGGTCGACCCGGACAACGATAAAGAACTCAACGGGAGAAACTCCATTTATACTTGTCTTTGGTTCGGATGCTGTATTTCCCATTGAAATGTATGAGCCAACACTGCGGGTTATGATGTACACCGAGGAAGGAAATTGGGAAGCCATGAAGTGTAATCTTGACCTCATTCCGGAGATCCGGGGCAACGCTCTCTTTCGCCAACAGATCTATAAGTTAAGAATGTCCCGAGAATACAACAAGCGCGTCATCCATAGGCCTCTCCGATTGGGAGACCTTGTGTTGAGGAAGATGGAATCCACGGGAAGGGCAAAGGAAGACGAAAAGATGACTCCAAATTGGGAATGTCCATACAAAATTTGTGAAGTGTTAAGGGATGGAACCTTCAAGTTAAAAGATGCTTAGGGGTAACGGCTTAGTCATCCTTGGAATACCGACAATTTGCGGAAATTCTATGTTTAAGCAAACATATTTGAGCCGACCTGAAGGCGCTCACCCTAAGTCGAGTTGCCAAGTGTGCGCTCATATTATCAAGTTTGAGTCGACCTGAAAGCGCTCAAAACTTGTAAAAAGTTTGAAGTATCTAGATTGAATGAAAGCCTTCAGTACTTTGAACTTCAATTAACCTACACCCATGGAAAAATTCAAAGGGAATAACTTACACCCATGGATTTTCAAAATGAGACTAAACAGACATATTTCTGTTAAAATTAACCTAATAACACCTAAGTCATATGCTTAGAAGTTTCTAGGTTTGGCAAAATTGCCAGTAGGGCAAATGTCCTAAACTACGAAGGGAACAACTTCCCTGGATTATAGCGCGACGAGCAAAAAGCTCTGAATAATGCGACGTGCGAGCTTACCATTTTGTAAAAACTGTAGAAATTAGCTCGCACTCGAGATCAGGTCTGATCATTCCAGGGCAAGCGACCCTCAATAGGTGCGAAGCGTGAGCTTACCGTTTTGTAAAATCAATCAAAATGAACTCGCACCCAACCATATCAAGAGAAAGTGTCCCTAGTTGTCGAGGGAAAATGCTCCAAAAGATGGAGACAAAAACACAAGTATGGGTTCTCGACAAGTAAGATGTTTAATCAATGTCTGGAGATTAGATCCTGGTCTCGTAGTTGCCCATGCAGATAAACTGCGACGTGCGAGCTTACCGTTTTGTATAACGATGGAAAACGACTCGCACAAATCTCTCTACCAGGGCAAACTACGACGTACGAGCTTACCATTTTGTAAAAACGATGGAAAATGACTCGCAGAAATCTCTCTACCAGGGCAAACTGCGACGTGCAAGCTTACCGTTTTGTAAAAACGATGGAAAATGACTCGCACAAATCTCTCTACCAGGGCAAACTGCGACGTGCGAGCTTACCGTTTTGTAAAAACGATGGAAAATGACRCGCARAAATCTCTCTACCAGGGCAAACTGCGACGTGCGAGCTTATCGTTTTGTAAAAACGATGGAAAAKGACCCGCACAAATCTCTCTACCAGGGCAAACTGCGACGTGCGAGCTTATCGTTTTGTAAAAACGATGGAAAATGACTCGCACAAATCTGTTTACCAGGGCAAGCTGCGACGTGCGAGCTTACCATTTTGTAAAAACGTTCAAAATTGACTCGCACACATCAGCAAATTATTGAAGGTTGCGACCTGCGAGGGGTTAAATCTGCGACTTCCTTGACTCAATCTCCAAGTTTAAGGGCAATCAGTATGATTGATTGACTTGACACCACTGTTAGGCCTCAAGTCAATCAATTCTTAGAATCTATAAACTTGGACATTTCGCACAAGTAAGAGCCTACATCGTCTAAGGAAGATTGCTCGCACATGCTAGAGTGTCGCACATTTTGTTCGAAGTGTAGTTCATGCGACCAACCAAGGACACATGAACTATAGGGGCAAGTGGACCCAAGTAGTTCGAAGTGCGAGCTAATCAGAGTAACTCGAAGTGCGAAGACTAAGTGCAGAGAACATATGAAACTGCGAAGTATGGGACTTGGAAGCAAAAAATTAAAAGCAAAAGCAAAACTGCGAGATTGAAGACTTATAATTTTTATGGCAAGAAAGCTTCTATAGGATTGATGGAAAGTGAATTACAAAGCTTTCTAATCAAAAAATATTTGTTCTGTGCGAGGCCTAATACTTGTACAAATTAGCTAAACTAAGGATACAACAGAGTACTACAAGACATTGCCAAGCTAGGCTGAACAAAAGGCGAAGCGAGAAGGAGTCATCTGATGCGAACGTCAGCATCGTCTGCATCATTCATGTTCTCAATGTCGACGTGTTCATTTTGATCAGCATATTCACCATTCTTGGCGACGTCAACATCGTCGGTCTTAGCTTCCTCCTCCTCGTCGCTGCTGCTGCTCGCATCTTGGCGAGGCTGATCATCGTCACTTAAAGAAGAACCTTCTGAAGGTGCTGAATCTGTTGAATGTTCAGCATCGATGAAGTCAAACATAAAGTCCTTCTCTGGCAAAGGAGGCCTTGGCGCTTCTAGAGTGTCAGGCATTTTTTGGATGATGTTCATAGCCTCGACATAATCCAGTCTTTCCTCGAAGCAGCGAAATGGATAGTTGTTCTTCGCAGGAAACAAATGCTAGACCTCCTCCATCAAAGCTCGAATTTCTTCGATGCCTGAATTCTTAGCTTCAGCGAACTTGATTTTTTGGTTCTCCTTCAAAGCTGCGAACTCCTTGTCTTGCTCCTCAGCAATGAAGCGAAGGTTAAGGAGTTCATCTCGCACTTTTGCCTCAGCCTTCTCCAATGCCTCCTCTTCAATTTGAGGCATCGCTTCGGCAAGCTTCGCAGCAACCTCTTGCTCAGTTCGCTCTGCGACAGCCTTGTTGACTCACTCCTCCTCCTGTTCTGCAGACTTAGCCACATGCTTAGCCAAATCCTTATGCTTGGTGAGGAGGGAGTGGTAGCCTTCCAGTGACTTGCGGTAGGCTGCCTTGACCGCYTTGAGGCTYTGACCAAGAGTGTAAGTAGCCTCTGCGTCATCGACCTTGATAGCCAAGGTCTGCTGCGAGAGATACTCCAGAGACTCCTGGTACAGTAACTCCTTGTACTTGGCCTCGCGGTTGGCCTTTCGCATGGCCTTTGCAACGCCATCCAGCCGCACCATCACCTGAAGAAATGTGCGAAGCAAAGTTAGATAAAYTGTGCGAAGGAGTATACTTGTAAAAAATTAAGATTAAGGGAAGGAACTTACATCGGCGAGTCCACTTATCGCCCTTCCACAAGACCCAACCTCGTATCCTACGAGGCTGTCCTTGTACTCCTTTGTCGCACGGCGGACCATCTCGCCCACTATCTTCTTCTTCTTCTCAGCTCCAAACTTGCGAGAAGAGTAGTGGTCGACCTCATCCACCTCCAGCCATTTATCATCCTCCAATGCATCAGTAGAGAGGGCAGTAACCAGCGAAGGGTGCTTCTTCGCAACAAACTTGTCCAAGCCTTGGACGAAGTTCTCATCAACCCTCAGCGACGAGTGACTTTGTGGTTCTGGCCTCTCAAGAGGAGTGGTGATCAGTAGGGGCTCGACACTTGGGTTAGCCATCATCTCCTCGAAGTTAATTTGGTCGAGGTCCCCCACATAGCTGAATTTTGGAGGGAAGAATTTGAGGGTCTCAGCCCGCTTGCGAAGCTCTTCCAGCTCCTCTACAGTAGGAACCAGCGAAGGAGGCTTCTCGTTTGTTTTGGTGATCTCGCCCATTTCAGGAATATTTGCGAAGTCCTGCACGCACGTTGGGGAGTCACCATTAGCAGCATCACCTGGCACATATGGAATGGTATCTGAGTCAGACCAACCATGAGGATCAGGATGGCGAGGCCATGAGAGAGGAGAATCATGCGAAGTCTTTGATCTCCTTTCATATGTCACCTCTGAAGACTGCGACCCACTAGGGGTTCGCGGTCTAAACAAAGCAGGGTCTAGCCCATACTTGTTGAAGATGCGAACCTCAGTGGGATCAGCATTGGGACCCAGAATTCAACTGCGAGGTAAACTACTTGTACCTGTGGTGTGATGCTAGAAGGCGAAGGAGGTCTTTTCTCGCCCACTTGAGCGGAGTGCGACGAGCCTCCCTTAACCGTTGGAGGAGTTGGTGGTGTAGGCCTTGGGCGTTTTGGCTTTTTTGGTGGCACTTCAATGCCCTTGCCCTTGCCAGGTACCTCAGTGCTTTTCCTCTTCTGGCCCTCAGTGGGCTCATTTATTTTGACACCAGGCTTCGCAGCTTCCCTGGGTGTCTCTTCCCCGTAGACTGCGAGGGAGATTTGTGTTCATGTCTCTTCTCCTCGCCTCGCGAGGAGTGTTTGGATTTGCTCTTCTCCCTGCTACGCGAGGAGTGTTTGGTTTGTTCTCTCCCCTCGCCCTGCGAGGAAGGTGTTTTTGTTCCTCTTTCTTCCCCTCGCGAGGAAGGTTTGGTTTTGTCTTTTTCCTCGCCTCGCGAGGCGGGTGTCCTTTTCAAGACTTGGCATTGAGAAGTCATGTGGGAGACAGACTTCGAAGGCTGATCCTTATTTTTTGTGGTGGACCTCCCAGCCTTTAAGATATCGGAAGGCTTCTCCAACTTCTGCAAATGAAAGGAAAAAACGTAAGTAAGAGACCTGTGAACTGTGACTTTGCGAGTCAAGGTCCTGAATTGGTACTCCACAGACTCGAAGTACTCAAGCTGTTGTACAACCAGAGGGGTTCTCGCACCCAACTCACTCTCTTTGAAGAAATTTTGGTGTGAGGTCCACGAGGAGAGGACCTTTGCTAGAGGAGTGTTGTCTGTGTGCACAAGGAAGAAATCATTCTTTCAGTTGTACACTTTATTTGGCTTATGCAGCGAAGTCATGTACTTCCCTTTCTGCTGGAGCTGGAACCAACTGGCCTAGCATCTGCTATTTTTGGAGATCAGATGCATGCGAAGGAACACATCAGTGTTACATGGCCAGCCCTTCACTTTATAAGTGGTCATGTACCCAAGTATGTGACACCATGACTGAGGTGTCAGTTGTGCGAGACCTATGCCATAGGCCTTCAGCACATTTATTATGAAAGAATGGAGAGGGAAGCGAAGACCCATATCCACCACTGCCTTGTAAACGGCGAAGGTGTTTTCCGTTGTTTGGGTGATCGCAGTCCCCTCAGCAGGGATCACAAACCTCTCCTCGACTTTAGGTGCGACGAAGCCGATGTGAGAAGCATAGATATGCTGGAACTGCTGAAGTGCGACCCTCCAGGCCTTTCGCACTATGGTAGACGAAGGATCGTCCTTGTCCTTGTCCTCGTCTTCAGAGGATTCTTCCACCTCTTGAGGTTTATTTTTGGCAATCCATGCCAAGGGGTCCTTATCAAATTCTACCTCGTCCTCATCCTTATCTTTGGCAGTCTTTATTTGAGGCTCTCCATCGCTGCTCTCCTGTAAGGCGGCATCAATGCTCGCACTTATCTCAGCAGAGTCAGGACTGGAGTCCTCCACTCGCACAGGTATGCGACCAGCCAGAAGTACTTGGTTGGTCTGGCTCGACTTCATAGAATTGGTTCTCAGGTCTCCTAGTAGCTGTGGTTTTGAGGCGAGGCATCTTGATACGAATATACAGAGTGTCAAGGATGGGACGAGGAGCTACAGAGTGCGAGTACAAAAAATCAAGGGAGGAGGAGAAAGCAGTGAAATTGGAGCCAGGCGAAGTTGGACTAGGCTCTTCCAAGCCCCCAACTCTATTCTTATTGGGCGAAGAGTCCGTAGAACTTGCGTCGCTCATTATTACTTTGATAAAAAATAATAAAGAATAAGTGCAAAGTAAGAAAAGGTGGGAACAGTACCTGAAGTGCGAAGTCGACGAAGTGTCGAAGAAGATTTGAAAGAAAACTGCAAACTGCGACGAAAACTACGAACTGCGAAGCAGAGACTTGCAAACTGCGAACCTAAGTCATCGCGGAAGCTCGAAGATATGCGAAGAGATTGGAGAGAAGTGCGAAGAGGAGATGAATTTTTAGCGAGGAAGGAAGAAAAAGTCCTTTTCTCTCTCCTTCAGGGGATATATATACCCCAGGTTCAACGATCAACATTCCCCCTTGTTTTTGAAATTTGAACGGAAGGAGGAAGGATTTGAGTGGGAAGAGAAGTTTGTCTCTTTGGCTGCTGCTGCTATGCAGGTTTTGAGGTGGCGAATTAAATTTTTGGCCTGCTATTCATCTCCTACAAAGGCACACTTCCCAAGGCAAAAAATACATAGGTTTTATTTGATTTGAGATTTGTTTATGAAATGTAAATTAATGTAAAATCAAGATCAAACACCCTATAAATCCAACGATTTATTGGGTCTTTGAGGGGCAAATGATGTGGCATGGAAAATCCTTGCCCACGTGTCCTTCAAATATTGGGTCAAAATGATCCACATGGCATACGCTACAGATTAAATTAATCCGAACCGAAACGAGACGGAGAACCGACGTTTCTCCACTGAAATGGTAGTAAGGAACGCTCAAAAGCATGGATGGATGACAAGTGTCACTCATCCAAGGGATGCCTTGGTTTTTGAGGGATTGCCTATAAATACCCCGAAAAACCAAGGGAAACACACACTTTTTCCCATATCATTTATTGCATAACTCCCAACTACTTGAGAGCATCTCTCACTACTTTCTCTCTCTAGCCAGGCACTTTTAATTCCCTAAACTCCATACTTACTTAAGCATCGGAGGGGAGATAATCCAAATAGGATTATTCTCCTTTGTGCAGGTGCCAGGCAAGCTTTGTGGGCCAAGAGAAGAAGCAAGCATCTAGTGTCCAGAAGATCGGAGATTGCCATGAGACGTTCAACGTGCAATAGAAGGTCAGCTCTCCGAGGTAGCATTGAAAGGAAGCCTCCACCCCTCTCTCAACCCAGAAGCTAAGGAAATATTGTAGCCAGGACACGTCATCCCCAAATTAATTGCTACAACAATCCCCGTCTAGGTTTGCCTATGAAATCGTCCCGTCTAAATTTTTACTAGAAAAATGCAAAAAAGAAACACTCCTAAAGCCCCACTTGGTATGAGGGTAATGTATTAAGGGAGTAATAAAAGTCAAATTTAAAAAAACAAAGGTGTTTAAAGGTGAAAATAAATAGATGGGGTGGTGGCGGGGAGGATAAAGTGGTGGTGGTGGGAGGAAAAGGGGAACTATCACCCTCATTTGGGAGGAGATAGTCACCCTCATCCACATTAGAGTAATTATTAATCTCATATTGAGGTAATCATTACTCCATATCTCACTTTTTTAGTCACAAAAAAATGCAATTATTCTTCTATCCCCATCTTAACTCACATGTTTTCTTCTTAATTTGATCAAGTTTGACTCTTATTACCCCTTAATATATTACCCTCATACCAAGCGGGGTCTAAATCTTGTCTTAGAATTCCTTTTTATTCAAAATTAATAATTGGGAAAATAAAATATAATTTGCAATAACAAAATAGGGTCTTTATATTTGTATAATATACTCCGTATTTATTTCCTGCTCAGTGCTGGCACTCTAGTAGTTTAATTACAAAACCTTACCATCGCACGTATCGTTTGCATAAAAAGCTAACAGTACCTCTGTTTCTTATAAAATGCAAGAAATACATTTTTTTCACTATTCACATTTATAACTTTGACTAAGATTAGTAATTTGTACATAATGAGATGTATGATCAAGTGGGAACTTATTAGATTCGCCTCGTCACCTACTTTCGAAATACGTAATTTAATATATTTTTAAGCATAGATAATTGTAGATATTTATCAAACATTTTCTTGTTGTGTGTAAAAGTAATTTTGTTGCAATTAAAAAGAAATTAGTGAAGTATTTAGATGTCAGCATGTCGCATAATTATTCACACAGCCTTTGTATTATTGTCAAAATTATTACATTCTTCAATATTTAATTTCACTCGCAATTATAATTTTATTGATTAAGAATTTTTATTTAGTTCAATGACTATTGTATTTGACGTTCTTAACTTTTTTTTTAATTGTCATATAGCTTATTACTAGTTTAGGGCCCGTGCGATGCACGGTATCTACTAAATTTATTCATTTAAACTCTAAAAAGTGTAAAATAAATTTGTAATTTAATATTAGTCAAGAAAATTTGTATTGCATAAGATATAGTCCAGAACCCGTGCAAGACATATATGCTATTTACTAAATTTATTCACAAGATAGATCTCTAAAGTTTTGATATAAAATTGCAATTAAATATGTGTAGGGGAACTTTTGTACTCTCGCCATTCGACAAAATTTATGTTACCAAGGAATTTGGTACTATTCATTGCTAGTGAAAATCTTCTAATTCCCATCAAATCCATCAATATATAAGAATGAGTATAATCATTTGTTTTAGATTCAACCTTACCGTAAAATTGATTTACGATTGTGTTTTATAAAATTTATTATGATAATATTGTATTGTATAGTACGGAATAATAATATTATTATGATATAATATGACTTTGTCAAGATTTTGCTTAAAATAAAGAGATTTCATTTAATGTGTTTTATTATATTGATTAATATTGCAATTTTATAAATAATTATAAATTATATATTGATAAGAAGAAACTTCTAGAATTAAGTAAAGATATTTTTTATATATATTGGTATAATCAAATATAGAATCTAAAACGATTTTGTTTTATATTATTATGTTATACAATAATATTATAAATTTGTTATACACGGGTCCTAATATTATGTAATGCACGGACCTAGGTCCAGGACCCGTGCATGATAATATAGTCCAAGACCCCATGCATGCATGCATGGGTCCTGAATCAATTTACAATTGTGTTTTATAAAATTTATTATGATAATATTGTATTGTATACTACGGAATAATAATATTATGATATAATAAAATATATGACTTTAATTTTGCTTTAAAAAAAAGATTTCGTTTAATGTGTTACTCCGTATATTAGATTGATTGATATTGCAATTTTGTAAATAATTATAAATTATATATTGGTAAGTAGAAACTTCTAAAATTAAGTAAAGACATTATTTATTATTTATTAGATATTGGATTTAATTCATATGTTATATAAGTAATTTTACAAAAAAAAAGAAATTAAAAAAGAAAAAAGGTTCAAATAATTATAAATATGTGTAGGGGTAGTTTTGTACTCCCGTCATTTGACTAAATTCATGTTATAAAGGAATTCGGTACTATTCATTAGTAGTGAAAATCTTCTAAATTTCCATCAATAATTCAATATATAAGAATGAGTATAATCACGTGTTTTAGAATTTAGATTCAATCTTTATGTATAAAATTGATTTACGATTATCATATGTGTTTTATAAAATTTATTGCAATAATATTGTATTGCATAGTACGGAGTAATAATATTATGATATTATAAAAGATATGTCTTTGTCTAAATTTCGCTTAAAATAAATAGATTTCGTTTTGATAAGAAGAATCTTCTGGAATTAAGTATATATATTATTTATTATTCATTAGCTACTCCCTCCGTTCCTTGAAGTTCATGCCAAACCTGTTTATTTTACTATTCACAAGTGAAGAGAATCTTGTAAATAATTATCAATATATAGTTATAAATATATTCATATGGGGTCTTGTTTGATTCGTATTAATGAATTGATTATTAATATTCAATTGTTACAATTTTTTCAAATGTATAATTAAAGATATAAACGATACAAAACATGCGTTGGGAAGCGTATGAATAGTAACTGGCAGGATCTTCAAGGAACAGAGGGAGTAATAGATTTAATTAATATTTATATAAATAATTTTACAAAAAAATAAATAAATAAGGAAATAAATTTTGGAGGGAAAATTTTTAACCAGGATGCGCCATGTGGCACTCCTGATTTTTGCTTTAGTATATAGTTATTGATTAATGAATTTTTTTCTTCCATAAAAACAACATGTTGTCCCGTGAGGCCGTGACATGAGTAAAGTGAATCCACACATTTCTTCCCTTAAAAAAACATGTTGTCCCATGACATGAGTTAAGGCTGTAAAGTGAATCCACACATAAAAGTGATAAAACCATGTTGCACTAATATTGGCTACATTACAATTTGATTATTGACAAGACTTTCGGAAAATTTCTCTCAGCATTACTCATCAATTATTGACCAAATTCCTCTCAGCACTACTCATCAATTATTGATTTATCGACTTTAATATGATTGGGACCATTCTAATTCAAAAACATAAAGTTTAATGGCAATTTTCGTTACACGTTGTATACTCCTCCAACATAGGGTTGTTAGTGGGCGGGTTAAATAGGTGACCCGTCTCATCCCCGTTTCATTGGGCGGGAATGGGTCTTAATTTGAGGATAGATGGGGCGGAGATGAAAATTATACCCGTCATGAATGATGAGACGGGGATAGATTTTATATTATCTTCGCCCTGTTTCCACTTCCCCATCCCATCTCCAACAACCTCGTTTCATACCTAATATAAAAATTATAAATTATAAATAATAATGTCTGTATAATGCTAAAATTAAATATTATTTTATTATAACCATAAAAATGATTAATTTGTAAGTCTTTTTAAATAATTTTTTATTTGGGTTATAATTTCTAGTATTTCAAACATAAAATACGGAGTAATACATAAGTAATTTTTGCTGGTTTTAAGTGGGGATTAGGTGGGGATTTGTTAGAGATGGATAACCAAGTGGGTGGTGGGGGCGGGGATGATTTTATACATTTAWTTAGTGGGGCGGGGATAGGGAATATTTTTGGACCCGCCATGAGATGGAGATGAGGATAGGGGAGAAAAAATAAGGTGGAGATGAGGATGGAAAAGGCAACATCCGCCTTATCCCGCCATATTGACAAGCCTACTCCAATGGCTCCAAACAGGGTGTCAGTTCGGGTTAATGGTGCAATTTTCGGTTAATCCAAATAGGTTGAGTTCATTTCGATCCAGACACCAACGTGTTATCTTAACTATCGGTCCAATTCAGTTCAATTCGGACCGATTTCGGTGACAAACCAAAAGGTTGTTTCTTATTCGAAAATAGTTCAGGTCGGTCTCGTGATGTTAGCGGGCAGGCCGATCGCCGAAATCAGTTCGGTCCCATAGCAGTTCAGATTGATTGGGTTAACACGAACGAATTGAGCGACTTGTAATCGGGTTATCTTCCGACTTGATTATATCGTCACGTTTTCCTATGTTGATCATTTTTTTTGATTGATTTCAATTGTTATCTAATTATATTTTGAATCATTTTGTGTTTTCGTGTTAGATCTTTTCAAGTTTGTCAATTTTCGTGTATCGTTTGATGTTTTAAAATTACATTATTTTCAAACTTTATACATACTGAAGGTTAGACAAAATTGCAAGCGATTTCAAAATAAGAAAATATTGTTCAAATAGTCTAGGTTTATTTTAGTTTTCGTTGATAACAGTTTGGATTTGTTTTAATTAATTATGTAACAAGTTGATAGCAATTCGGTTCAGTTAAGTTTTGTTCATGTTATTAGCAGTTTTGTTACAAGTCAACTTTAGTTAAAGTTAATTTCGGTTCAGTTTCAGCTCAAGTTACTATTTTCTAGGTTAGAAACAATTCAGGTTCCTTTCAGATTATGTGTCAGATGTGATTCACATTTGATTCAGGTTATGTCGGTTTAGATTGAAAATAGTTCAGTTAATCCAGCTGGCTTGGTTGCAACCAAACTGACAACCCTAAGTCTAATTAAGTTTTACACGTTCCACGCACTACTTTCACGTTTGTAAAATTAATTCACTATACTCCACTTTAACCAATAATAGTTATCTATATACGAAGTATATTTATACTAAAGGAATCCCCACTAACATAATTTTTCCCTCCGAAACGTAATACTTTTTTCATTCTTTTTTACATTACATGTATTTCATGAGCAATTTCCTAGATACTCTTATTTCATTGTTTACATTTTCTAATCATATTATGCAAATAATTTTTTAACTCCATATTTTTAAAACTAAATAAATTAAATTGATTTGATTTGTTAATCATTGTTCAAATTTTAATTAATAGTTTTGTTACAAAGCCGTTAAGACTCTGCTCTTTTAGGCAGAAATAAACTATACTAAATTGGAGTGAATTGAAGTTGGTTGAAGTCAACTGAAGTTAGTTAAATTGAAGCAGGTTGAACTCAACTGAATTAAACTTGGATAAGCTGAATTGAGCTGAAGTAGCTGAAATAGAAGTGAGCTGAAGCAGCTAACTGAGCTTAATTGAACTAAAGTTGGATGAAGTGAGCTGAATTGAACTCACCTGAAGAAATTGACTGAACTGAAGTACCATAAATTAAGCTCAAAAGAATAGGGCTTAACTCATATTGTATTTCTTAATTACAATTACTTAAATTAAAAATCCGAGCATTTGCTCGGGTATTATCTAGTCTAGTTTTTATATAAAGGAAAACATATAGTCATCTATAATTGTGTTTGACTGGTTTGATTTTATAAATTGATAGATTGCTTGTCAAAATGCTAAAGTTATCCTGATTATTATATTTACGGAGTATAATTTTTCTTTAAATACAATTATTGTTTGTGGTAATCCATTCTTAATGGATCATATTAAAAATTTCATTAATTTAAACAATAAGACATCATTGTTAAAAATAGACTTCGTAAATAGTAATTACTTGTAAATGTTTTTGGGAAATAACTAGACAGCAAAGACGATAAAGCGGTTAAGAGATGGCATTTATACTGTAAAGGTGAGATGGCCGGGCCCCTAACTGATATTTTTTATAAAAAAAAGAAAAAATCGAACAATATATTGTAACAGCAAAATTGCCAACAATTGTATTATAGTATTCAACTAGGTTGCACTAAAAAGGATACGGGTACGAGAAAACGTCAACTTAAAAATAACGGACACGTGGACACGGGAATAGTATATCAAATTGAAGATAATTTTACAAGCTTGCATTTTATATATGTAAATTAGCACTTTAACAATATCACTCTCATAAAAAAATTGGAATAAGTTAGATGTACGCGATAAAAATGTTTAGTCTTAAGTGAAACAAAATCCAAAAACCAATCGAATAAGTGAAATAAATCAACGATGACGAATTAGTAAGAGCGATGTAAATGACGAGAGAGAAGAGGAGTTCTTGGAGCACCTAAATGAGGAGAGAGAATAAGAATTTTATTGATTTGGGTTAATTTAGTGAGTTTTTGTAGAAGAAAATGATATAATGAAGGTTAGGGTTTTAGATTAGAATAGGAGAAGACAAGTCTTGTTCTCGAAAACGTGTCCGACACGTGTCTATCACGTTTCCTATCCGTGTCCGTGTGTCCACAAATATAATAAAAAATTGGATACGTCCTTATGTGTGTCGGACACAAATTTATGCGTGTCCGAGGATTGTCCGTTTCCGACACGTGACACGCTACCTTGACGAAGTGTCTGTGCTTCCTAAGTATTCAATCCTTGGTCTTGAAAGTATTTGACGCCCAATTTACAAAAAGCACTTTAACCACTATGCTGCATGCCTACATGTTCTACGAGTAAGTATAAAATAATAACATTGATTGACCAAGGAGGCCAATAATTTGCTGAAAATGGAATGAAATGTGGTCTCCACCACATAAAAGTGTAAGGAAAAAGTGAAAATGGAAAAGATGTGGGCCATATTTTCGTGCATTTTGTTGGTTATCTATGTAAAATTAAGTGACAACTACGTAAAATAAAGGATATCTATGTAAAATTAAATGACATCTATGTTTATTTTATGTGTATCAGTGCGATACGTGATTGGACTACTAGGTCAATCACTGTTATCAATTTATCATTACTCAATGTTCTACTGATGTACGTTGGAACATGAGTATATTTATATTAGAACATCTCCTTTCGACACCTCATTTTACACTATTTTCATCCTCTTTCTCTTTTAACTCTTTTAATTTTTTCTCACATTCATGAGGATCTTCATTACATCATTTTTTTTGTTAACATACCCCACAATATATATATAATCTCTCCTACCAATATAATTAACATATTCTTATATTAATACTCCCTCCATTCTACTTTATCTTTTACGTTTGTAGAATTGTACGTCAATTAAGTGAAATTAGTATTTGGATAAAAAATGTTAGTATTACTTGGAAGTTGTATTATTCTTTTAATTTGTTTGAGATATGTGTAGTAAAATTAAAGTGGATTAAAAATAAGTGGAGGAGAAAAGTTTGGGTACGGTGGAAAATCGAGAATAAAGAAGAAATCAATAAAGGTTATATTAGAAATTTTAGGAGTAAAAGTAATAATAAGAAAAAAGGTAAGTATAAAAAAGGAAACGTAAAGAATAAAAGAAAATACCTAAAAAAGAAACGTAAAAAATATAAAATGGAACAGAGGAAGTAATATATATACTTCATAGTCAATTAACATGGGACACACACATGCCTATACACTAATATGATGCAAAAGATAAGAAAAAGTAATAACATTGCAGTATGTAGGTGGCAAGTCTAAATTTGCATTCATGGCTACTTGAACTTAACAAAAAAGAAAAACATATTGAGAACAATCCTCATCAATTCATCATAATAGGATCCTCTTTTGATCCCCCGAATTCATGAGGGTATCCTCATCTTGAAGATCGCCTATGAGGATTGATTTCCTCATGGATGCTCATGCTCTTAGCTAATAATTAAGCAATGTGGATTGGGGCTTGGGATGTTGCTTTTTTCATTCGCCCTAGACCAGATACGGGGCTGCCTTAGCTTTAATTAACAAAGACAAATACTAGTATTTACTTAGAATGTTTTAAATCCATTTATACTTATGTATAACAAAGACATTTCAATACGATTATACCTTAAAATGAAATTTAAGCCATAAAGAACGACATAACTAATTAAAGTAGTTTTCAAGCAATTATAGGCAAAATTAAAAAAAACTGACACATTTTATTTATTTATTATCGTTCTAAATATTCAATTGCAATATATAACAATACTATTTTCATTCTTTTGAAACTATATTTGATAATCGTCATTTATATAGTTAAGTTGACGTAATGAATATTGTTTTTGTTCTTTTCAATTTTTTAGAGTATATATTATATTTTTGGGTCTCAATCATTAGCTTAAACTTTTAGTTGAGATGGTTCAGTTAAATGGTATCAGATTCAGCATGACAAAGAGGTCACGAGTTCGAATCTCTCCCCCCCTCTTCTAAGTGAAATAAATTTGCGCCAATTATGAACAAGTCAGTGCTGTGTCCACATTTCAAGCCCAAAGGGTTGTCACGACATGCATTGTGTGCATAAAGAGCTATAATAAAGGCAACTGAAGACCATAAACTAACCTTCATAAAAATTGCATCGCCCTCGGGAACCTTTTCAAACATATCACCATGAACATGAACCACACCTTCAACATTTTACAAATTATTGTGAGCGTAAATTAAATGATAAGTGACAAATTAGAAGTACAAAAATTTTAGTCCTTGGGTCTAGCCTGAATTATCAGTTTATCTCATTCATATGTATAATCAAAACTCTCTATTTACAATGTTCATCTTGAAAGAGACGTCTAACGACCAACGGAGCTGAGCTTTATAAATTTATTTAATTTTTTTTTTTTTGGGTGCTAATAGAGCCACAAGGGCGGGGATGAGAATCGATCCCAGGATATCTGGAATCGAGAGAGAAATTTTAACCACTTGAACTATCCCTCACTTTCGCCGAGCTTTATAAAATGAATTGATAAAATCTATTTTTCTGTTGGAAATGTGTTTGTCCATAACAAACAGAGCTTTAATTTACGATTAAAAATCATTGATGCTAGATTTTATATTTTAAATCAATGATTTAATTCTAGGCCTTAGAGCAAGTTTTAAATCATCTTGTGTCTTCTTTTTCTTATGAAAAATCATCTTGTGTCTTCACACTTGAGTTTAAGACTTTTTTTATTTTCTTCTAAAATCTAAAGTCTTGAGTTCAGTCTTGAAATTTCAAGACTGAACTTAAGACTTGAGATTGAGACCCACCAAATTTTATTTTTAATTTGTTTTCTCAACCTATAATTAATGTTGTTGTTAAATAGAAAATCTAAAGAAAAAAATAAAATGTTATATATTTGAAGGGCTAAAGTGATAAATTTGGACAAGTTTTAGTGAGTCATAACTAGAATTTCATGACATCATTTTCAATAGGGAACAATAAAAATGATGTCACGCCCAACTCTTAAGACTTAGGGCTAAACTTGCTCTTACTAAAAAGCTTAGGAAAAATGTCATGAAGGAGCTTCATACCAGAATATGGAGGGGCATTCTCTATAACATGAGGCAAGTCGAAGTTAATGCCTTTAATTGAAGGATATTTGGACGTGATGACGCGAAGAGTGTGTCCAAGACCTCCTCCTACATCAACCAGTTGTTTGAGGTTCTCGAAACCATTATACTTCTCAATAATCTTCTTGACAACAAATGTGGTTGTTTGATACATTGCGTTGTTGAAAACTTCATTGAACCTTGGGTCTACTCTAGGATACTCGAATGCGTGCATTCCATACACCATGTTAAATGGGATCCCTCCTTCTAAAACCGCCTTGTCCAGCTTGCTCCTACACAATTTTTAAAAGATAGTGTGACGTTTTAAATGGATCAAATCTTTAAAATTTATCGTGTGTGATATATTTTTCTTATGAATAAAATATGATAGAATATTGTTAGTAGTTTGTTAGAGTTTATCGTATGTTATAATATAATTTGTTAGCGTTTAACTTATTTTGTATAATGAAAAAAGAATAAAAAAATTTTAATATGGTCTATTGAGAATGGACTATCACAAGCAATCATAGAGAACCAATCATACATCAACAAATGTCCAGTGAATTGAAGTCAATAGTTGACTTTGACATTTTGGCAAGCAACCTATTAATGTTCGCTTTCGTTTGTCCTCTTTCCAAAAATAGAATTCCTAAATGTTTGTTTTGTTTAGAATACTTTCCATATTTAACTCCCGGCCAACTTCATGTGTATTTTCCATAGATAAATGAACCACATTTATTAATTTTCATCCATTACATTCAATAAAATTTTAACCACTTTCTAAATTACTCCCCAAAAATCATTTTCCAACACACATTTATTATTATTTTTTCCTTTATACTATACTAAATAAAAAAAAAGTAAATATCTCTCTTTTCAAATAGATATCTTATTATTTTACCTCTTATCTTAATTAAAGATTCATCTTTCTTAATTCTCTTCCCGATTCAAAACAAGACAAACAAAAGGGAACAGAGAGAGTAGTTAAATAAATGTTTTTTTTATTGATTTCTAATATGTTTAATATTTCAATTATCTAATATTTAATACTTTAAAAAAATTAGGAATTTTCAAAATATATTTTGTTAATTTATAAAATAATTTTCTAAAATTTATAAAACAAATTATGCACTCGGTAACTAGAATAAGGGAAGAGGAAACTTCTCAAAAATTATCTAAAAACATGATTAGTTTCCTATTATTAATTGTGGTAGTCCATTTGCAATGGACCATTGTAAAATCATCTGATAAAATGCTACTTACTATGGTTTAAAAATTTGATAGTGAATGAAAGAATTGAACTAACCAGCTCTCAAGGAACACCTTGTCAATAAACAAGTTCAACAAGGCAGCCAATGACACACCATCATCATTTGGTACCAAAAACTTAGTCGCAGGTGTTGGACTGTATTTCCTAATCACCGTGCCACTAGGGTTGGTGACCGTGGTGCATCGGAGGAGGGAGTAGGTGGCTAAAAGCCGGAGCATCCTGTCGAGCATGGTGGGTGCACTAGGGTTTGGGATATTTAACCGGCTCGCAATCTCTGCCGGAGATAGCCCGTTGGGATGGGCATGATCATGTAGGACTTTGAGCACCCCCATGTCAATAGTGGCCTTCATGACCATAGGAAGGGTACAAGCATTGATCAACTGGTATGTATATGTGTAATAAGTTTCATCATCACCAAGATCATTCAAGATATGATCATTGTTGGTAAGGTCTGCAGTATTGTTGGTGTTGATGGTGCCCATTTTCAAGTTAAATAAAAACTTTAAATCAAACGGTAGGTAGAGTTTGTGGGTGTGGGTGTGGGTGTGGGTGCGGTTGTGGACTTGTGGGTAGGGTGAAGTGGGTGTTCTTATAGTGCTAGGAGGCAGGCCCACAGTACTGTAGGCTGATATGCATGTATAGTACTTGTGTTAGTGGCTTAGTGCCACTTGGATATGTTCTTTTCAACTTATTTATAGTTATCTGAATTTATCTTATCTTAACTTATTTTATCTTGACTTATTTATATTTATTGATACTCATCTCATATTTGAACTTATTGATATTTATTTGAATTTCTTTTGTGAGAGGAAAAAAGTAATGATTATACTTATTAGTACTGAACTGAACTTATTTGAACTTATGAACTTATCTTACTCAATAAATACCGAAAATAAGTTAAAGAAAACAAGTCCATATGAATTTAATTTATGACAATATAATAAGTTAAAGCTTTGCTACTGTACATAATTCCTTTTCTACTACTTTTATTTATTTCTTTCTTTCTTTCTTTAAATGTGTTTTTTGTACTCCATAGTGCGCTAATGGGTTTATTATAAAATTAAATATTAATAGTGGATGCAGAACAAGCTTGGGGCATTGTTAAGAAGTACACACTACCAGGGAGGAAGTATAACCTCATAATACAATTAGGATAACAAACTCAATCAAACAATATTATATTGTTTTGGACTTATTTTAATAGGTAAAAAGGATAAGTGGGTCCTAAATGGGCCCCATTGTAAAAGTAAAAGCCAAACAAGAAAAACATACGTCTGTGTAAAAATTAAACGACATCTATGTAAATATAAAGTACGTCTATGTAATTTGATGGATGTTTATGCAAATTAAAATGTCGTCCATCAAAGAATTGAAGTAGTTGGAAATGACTGAAAATCGCTCTGATTGAGCTATTATCCCAATTACTTTGATAGCTTTATCATGCCTCCACTACTAGGGTTGAGCAAACTGCAGTTTGGACCGCACCAAACCAAAATTAAACGATTTGGTTTGATTCTCGGTTCGAAAAGTGCGATTTGATGTTTTATTTTCCAAACTATATTCCTGAAATCTGAGGATATATGAGCTATATATTAAGACATACCTTAATGGTATATGGAGAAATTTCCCAAAGAATAAAGGGCAAATAGCTTAAGGATTACAAATACGCTAAAACCATCACAAATTAAGTGTGTAGTATAATCACAGTTCTTAAATACTGTAGTTTAGGCTCCAATTGGTTGAATATAAAACATTTTCAGTTTTCGATGTAAAGTCATGATTTTTATATATGGAAAAAAATACAATGAACAAAAATTCTCATGAAAACAAATTTACACTTTTTTTGGTTTGCATGTAAAAAAATGATGGAAAATAAAGAAGGATGCTAGGAGATAGTGAGAGATGAAAGGAAAATAATTTTCCCCTAATTTTCGAGAATTTGTTTTCCAAATATTGCTAAAGTTTGCTAAAATTACCATTTTATGTCGAAATTGAAACTAATTACAAAGATGTTGTCCACGTAGGTTCGAGATTTTTTTCCAAAAAATTCGTTGTAAAAAACAATATTGACAATAACAGTTTTACTAGTCTAAAACGCTATCACTAGTAGCGTTTTTTTTCTAGATAAAACACTAGCATCTTTTAAGTAATAAATTGTTTTAGTAATACATTGTATCAAGTAAAATGTTTCTTTTGCATTCATTTTTAAATTTGGAATATTACATGTATGGGCATAAAACTAATTATTTACCAAGTGAATCGTTTAAAATGTCATGTTCAACCCCATCAACTCATAAATACAATATCTTGCTCAAAGATAAAATACACTAATGTTTGCAATTCTTATAAACTTTTCCATAATATATTCAAAATAATACCAAACAAACACACTTATAACTCTTTAAAGTATGTAATTTCTCATTCACTTATAGGAATGAATATATCTCGTTATTTATCTTAGCAAAAGCTTGGTATCACCCAAAAGACAATACATAAACTCCACAAATTCTTTGTAATTTCACATGACATTGTTGTGCATATAAATAGGAACACAATATTTATGTAAATGGTGGATTATCTACTTTCGAAACTATTTGTCATGTACAAATCTTTATATATGCTGAGGATTTTCATACCCTACAAAAAAATTTACGAAAATTAAGGTCCTTAAGACTAAGGATTCCATGTTCAAACCATACATTATTCCAACTTCATGTGCATATGCATATAATATATATTGTATATAATTGAATTCAAACATTATACTAATTCAACAAGCATATTTATATTAAAACCGTGATAGTTGCATAAATCATATGAATATGATCATGTTCAAGTCAATTATAACGCATGTACATGAACAATATGTAGAACTTATTATATTTTTATATATTGAAAGGCGTATGCAATTGGTGTATTTGTATTACATGTACTACTTATTGTCAAATTCATGTTCAAACAAATGCTAAAATTACCATGAAATCGAACAAGCCAAAATAATATGGATGGCATCATATATATATATATATATATATATATATATATATATATATATATTACTATATATAGAGTCAGGATCAAGTGAAAACCACATGTTATATGAAACGTGAAAACCAAAATAAGTGGATACATTTTACATTTTAAGGGTACATACAAGCAGTAAAGGGTACACAAGACTTTCAGCTACTATGATGACAGTACACGTGTACCCTTTTAACCTTCAATGTACCCCAGATTGAAATACAAGTATATACATAGATTAAATCTGTGACCGTCCATCTTCAAATCCTATGGTCAAGATTAAAAGTTTTTAGTTTTCACCTAAGGTTTGTGTTTCACATGATCTTCTATATATATATATATATATATATATATATATATATATATTATATATATATATATATATATATATTATATATATATTATATATATATATATATATATATATATATATATATATATATATATATTATATATATATTAGGCACAAACTTTAATCAATCAATTTTATATTTATCATAATATCAATGATTTTTTTTTTTAAAAAAAACAGGGTTGATTAAAACTTATGGTTAACTAAATAAACACATCTCTATTATATAAGGGAAGGGGGAGAAGATGGTGTCCCCCTCTTAAAATACGATAGTACCCTTAATGAATGATGAAGCTAAAAGACTTTGATACCCTTAAGGTCTTAATATAAAATTTATGAATTGATGTGTGCTTAAATTATCCAAAATAAAGAATACATTTATTATGTGACTTAATTAATTAGTGGAAAAAATCAAAACTACGATCATTATTCCAAATTGAATTAAAACATATATGGAATATATTTTGAATTCAAATCATAGTTTATTAGTTTCTTTCTTTTTTTTATGGGAAAGTCATAGTTTTTTTATGGGCAAGTCAGAGTTACATATAAATTAATTACAATCAAAATAAATCGTATGACTTATTATTAGATATAAATTAATAATATCAAATATTTCTTAAACATTTTAATTAAATACATACTATATAATTATTTGTAATCAATCACAATGTTCATAGGTCAAGCACGCATCGCGTGCACATAATTACTAGTACGAATATGAATGCATATTCTTGCATTCTATTAGTGGGATCTTATAGGGTATGATATATATTAGGCATATTGATATCATCAATTGTATAAAGGGATATTATTGCATATACTAGATGTTTATTTTATTTTCATAATATTTTAGTTTATCTTTAATTATTATTTTAATCAAATATGAATTTTGTTACGAAGTTGCAACAAAATTCAGTACATCTCTCAAAAGATAGAACAAAAATATTTACGTACCTTGAATATTTCATACTTCAATAATATGTTGCTAATAGGAGACATAGTTATATAATAGTGATATCATGTAAATCTTGCCCCAGACTTTATAGGGTGGGTAATTAATACTTCGTATATAGTGTGGATTCGATTTGACCGGACTAAGCTAATCCACACACAATTACCTCATGATAAAATCTCAAATATACATAAACATAATAATAAAACTTCGATGACATCTAAAAAGTTTTTTAATCATAATACTCCGTATAATATCCTTAATGCAAAACATGTATTTAAGTAGAATGATGAATATCGTAACAAATAGTAGTAGCATTTGTTTATGCAAAGATATAAAACATTCCCAAATAATACAATAAAACATATATTGCAAGTTCGCAACATTAAGAATATAGTTTAGATATATAGCAAATTATTAGTAATCATGCAAATAGTCACTAAACGAATTCCATTTGTTTAGGATATTATACTCTAAAATAGTCAGTAAACGCATAAATCATTCACAAACACTTATATGTGGCAGGCCACATTTTAATTATATGGTGTGGCCTTCTTTGTTTTAACAAAGCCCAGCCCATTTGCACGCGACATAACGGAGCCCATTTTTTCATAAAACGGACTCCGTTAAGCGGTTATTTTGAATGTGTTTTATTTTTGTTTTTCATTTGAATTGTTGCTTCATACTACAACTGACATTTTCGCAACTGACATTTTACTTGATCATTTTTTTTCTTCTTCTCCTTCATTCTTCAATTCTTCTTGTGCTTCTTCAATTCTGTTTCTTCAATTCTTGTCTAGTTCTTGTTCTTCTTCTTCTTTTTGCAGTTTTCGTGCTTTTGTCAATTTGTCATTGTTTTGTAGCAATTTTAGTAACTTGCTTGTCAGTGACCAAATGACGAACAAAAAGATCAAAATTGTGTTGAAAGGTGCTGGTAAAGGAACAACAAAGCTTGTTCAAGCTTCTTCTGACGGTTAGTTTTGATTTTCTGTTAATTGCTTTTGTTAATTAACTTGCAATTGTTTTGTTGATTTATGTTAATTGTTTTCTACTAGTTAGGGTTTTGAATTTTTGATTTCTGCTTGGATTATTTTCTTTCTATATGCGACATGCAGTTCTTTATTGAAGTTGTTTTGTGATTTTCGTAAGAGTAGAAAACTTAATTTATATAGAGTGGTTCTTATGATCAGAAAGTAGTTTCTTGTATTTAGAAAAGTAGTTCTTTGTGATTAATAAAATTAGTCTTACTGTTTTATCTTTAAGCTTTTTAGATCTGTCTTTTTGTGTTTGTTTTTGGTGTTTAATGTTTTTTTTTGTGATTTTTAATTTGTTGTGTGTTTATTTGATTATTTCTTCTTCAAATGTGTGTTTTTAATGTCTACTTTTGTTAGTAGTTTCATATACGTGAAGTTTAGTAGGTCAGTTATTCATAAACGTAGTTCATTCAAATCATGAAAGTACTTGTGTGTTTTATATTGGTTATTTCTTCTTCAAGTGTATTTTTTAATATCTGCTTTATATAGTAGTTCATATAGTTAAGATTAGTAGGCATATAATTCATAAAAGTAGTTCATCAAAATCATGAAAGTAGTTCTTGTTATTTATAAAAGTAGTTCTATAATTCAGGATCTTTGATATTTTAATTAAGTACTTTATATATGAACTACTTATGTTAGTTAGATGAACTACTTCTCTTAGTTATAGAACTACTTTTCTTACATATATGAACTACTTTTCTTACATATATTGATTATTTTTTCTCAAATGTACTTTTTTAATGTCTACTTTATGTTAGTAGTTCATATACTGAAGATTAGTAGGTCAGTTAATCATAAAAGTAGTTCATTGAATCATGAAAGTACTTGTGTGGTTTATATTTGGTTATTTCTTGTTATTAGAAAAGTAGTTCTTGTTATTAGAAAAGTAGTCTTTGTTATTTAGAAAAGTAGTTATTTGTTATTAGAAAAGTAGTGGTGATATGTTGTAAAATTAGTTTTGATATTTTTTAATAGTAGTTCACAATATATTGATTGTTTATTAAGTGGTTCAATTATTTCATAAAGTAGTTCAAACAAAAGGAGTTTGATATATTGAGGATGTGCTTTTGTATTTATAAATGCATATATGTGTTATAGTAATTGATTTAATGTTGTAAACCAGTTTTCATTCTTGTGCTTTAAGTTGTTTTTTTTTTTGTTTTTTAAGAAGCAGTACAGAAGATTCTTCTTGTGGTGAGAAGGTAGATGATGTCGTAAGTGGTGATATTAGGGGTGATGATAATGAATGATGGAGTAGATGCTGATACTAGTGGTGCTGAAGCAGAATACTGGTGTGAAAGTGGTGAGCAGAATACTGGTGTGGAAGTTGGTGGGTGAATTGTTGAAGAAGCAAGACATACTGAAGAACCAAAAGATACTGGTGTGGAAGTTTTGTGGTGAATTTCATGTAATCAGAAAACTGTTCTTAAATTATTATTTTTATTTTTTTACATAATATTATTTAATTAATTATATTGCATAATGAAATAGTTTCATATAATTTAGATAAGTAGTTCATAAATCCGGAAAAGTAGTTCATATGTGCAGAAAAGTAGTTCATATTAATTAAAAAGTAGTTCATATTATTTTAAAAGTAGTTCATATATATCTTAGGAAAGTAGTTCATATGTTCAGAAAAGTAGTTCATATTCTTTAAAAAATACTTCATCTAATTAATAGAAGTAGGTGTTATATGTTACAAATGTAGTTCATATTATTGATGAATTTAATCTATTGCAGAATAAATATGTAATGTGTTTATTAATTATTTTAATTATATTGCTGAATAATAGTAATCTATTAATTTTATTACCTTGTTTATAATATTTTCTTAACATTTTTGTTCTACATTGTTATTTATTATGTAGGGATGTTTCGTTGGAATAGTGATTATGATCCAACAGATGAAAAACCTAACAAAAGGGCAAAGGTAGAAGATGGTGCTATTATTTCTATCCCTGAATTTGATGAAGATTCTACAATAGTTGTAAGTGTTTGTTTTCATTTGAATAGTTTTGTTACATTATATATATTTTTTACAGTTTAAAAAAGTAGTTCTAATAATTCAAAAAGTAGTTGTTATAAGTCAGAAAAGTAGTTGTCATAATTCAAAAGTAGTTGTCTTATTTTATGAAAGTACTTGTTATTTGTTTTTCAGTCCTACTGAATTGGTTTGGAAACCCAGTATAGTTAAAAGTAGTTTCATAATTCAAAAAAGTAGTTGTTATAATTCAGAAAAGTAGTTGTCATAATTCAGCAATAGTTGTCTTAATTTATAAAAGTACTTGTTATTTTGTTTTTGCAGTCCTACGTGAATTGGTTTGCAAACCCAGTATGTTAAACAGAGTGATTTGTGGGTTTAAATGATGCTAAAAAGATGCAGTTTCATCTATGGGATTTGGAGGGTTGTTGCTGATGAATGTAACCTCCTTACCTAGAGATATGATAAGGGAGTGTATAGGAATTTTGATGGGGAAATTGGATTTTTGGCATGTTGTGATTATAGTGTCAGATTAGTATTGCTGATGTTCATGATGTGTTTGGTCTTCCTTATGGCGATTTGGAAGTCAATGATTGTGGCAATAATGAGTATTAGAGTTGAAAAGATTCTGGAAAGACAGGTTTGGAGATGGTAAAGAGTGTCAGACTCCTCATTTGGTTCAGGCACTTTCTGCCAGTGAGAGGAAGGGGAGGTGATGATTTGTTTAAGAAGCTCTTCCTTATGCTTGCATTATCTGCTGTTTTGACTCCATCTGCCAACACAAAGATGCATTACAAGTTGGTGCATGTTCTGGATGATATTGCCAATGTGAAGAAACTAAGATTGGTGTTCTTATGTTTTACATAAGCATTTGGGTGAGTCTCGCTTGAAGTATAGTGATAACAAAAGGCATATTCCTGGGTGTGTCTGTTGTTTTGTCTGTTATTTTCAAGAGGTATCTGTTTAGGGGTCAAGGGTCCCCTAGGAAATTACCTCTTATTAGACATTGGACTTATGAGGGATTTAAGAGTAGGATTAAGGCTCAAGGTTGGTATCTTTGGGTGCTTTCCTTGATGAGACCTATCCTATTACTGTTGTTGAAAAAAGTTTGTTGCTGTTGGTTTGAAGACGCAAGAGAAGAAAGTGAAAATTTGAAACTGCTGGTAAGTTTCAAAAAAACAAAGGTTGAAAAGGTTGAAAAGATTGCTGTTGAAGTCCCCAAACAAAGAGTTGTGATTCTGGTGAAAGTTCCAAAAAAAAGAAATGATTCTGGCTGAAGTTCCCAGCCAAAAGATGTTGATAAGATCGTTTTGTCAATTTCATTTGCCTGATCACATTCAGACAGATTCAGAAATTCTTGTCAACTGTAATAATGTAAGTGTGTTGATTTCTCTGAAAAGTAGTTCATATATATTTGAAAATTAGTTAAAATTAAGATGAAGTAGTTCATAATATATTTGAAAATTAGTTGAAATTATTGTGAAAGTAGTTCATAGATATTTGAAAAGTAGTTGAAATTATTGTGAAAAGTAGTTGAAATTATTGTGAATAGTATTCAATATTTCTGAAAGTAGTTTCAGTTTAATTTCGAAAAGTAGTTCATAAATGTCTGAAAAGTAGTTCATATATTCTGAAAAGTAGTGCATATATCTCTGAAAAGTAGTGCATATATCTCTGAAAGTAGATTTTGAATATTTTTAAAAAGTAGTTCATATTTGTCTAAAAAGTAGTTCATATAACTAAGAAAGGTAGTTCATATAACTAAGTAAAGTAGTTCATATAAATAATAAAAGTAGTTCATATAACTTAGAAAGGTAGTTCATATAATTTATAATAGTAGTTCACTAACATTCTTATATTCAGAAAAGTTTTTATTATCATTCTAGAAATCATTTCCTATAATTCAGAAATGTACTTATGTTTGATGTTAGTTATTTTGTTTGTTCTTATATTTTTTTTTTTTGTATTTGTAGGAACTTGAAAAAAAGTACCTGCTGCTTCAGAGAAATGTCAAATTGTTAAGTTTCGTAATTGAAAAAATGTTGACAGTATGAAGTGTTGTTCAGAACTTGGAAACACTTTTGTTTCAGAGAACAAAGGAGAAGTCTCCTTCCCTCTCTCAGATAAGTATGTTGCCTCAAATGATCTATTTTGGAGCAGATTGATAGATTGACTAAGAGGTATCTGATATGAAGGATGAGTTTCCATCGTTTGCTTTGTTTCGCTCTGATAACCCAGATTTTCATACACCACCAGCAATACATTTGCTGACTGATGTTTGGTCAAGTGAGAGATGATTGCAGTTATTTGTGGCTTGTCTAGTGCGAATGCAGAAAGAGCTGATCAAGTAGAAGTTCCTTTGAAACGAAAGTTGATGAAAGATGTTCTTGCTGAACTATCCTACAATCAGCTTGAATAGTCAGGATGAAGTGCTGAAAATGTGTGATTCTTATTTTGCTGATCAACCAGGTGTTATTGAGGAACCTGGTCATGGTGATGATAGAGCAGCTGGTGTTGAGAAGCTGTTAATGATGAAGAAGTTGGTGTTGCTTTTGATCAGCAGCTGTTGTTGAGGAAGCTGCTAAATGATGAAGAAGTTGGTGTTGCTTTTTGATCAAGCAGCTGCTGTTGCTGCTAGTATTCTTTGTTCTGCATCTAGTGATTTTGATAATCAAAGGTGCAGTTGATGCTGGTGTACAAGTTTCTGCATGTGGTGATGTTTTGAATAATAATGGCAGTAGTAATCTCTGCTTCTGAATTTGATACTGAATCTGCCTCTGTGTCTATGTTGCAATCTTCCAGTGCTGCTGTTCAAGTTCATCTTCTGTTTTTAGAAGAAAGTTCCACTGATTACTTGCCTGAGTTAGTTCTGATTTGGGTTTAAGAAGTGACAGTGGCTGTGATTCTTCTGCCTGTTCAGAAGACTGTTAAAGAAACTTTAGAACCATTGATTGAAAGTATTGAGGAAGAGGAAAAAGGAGGAACAGAGTTCTGAATGGCTGATGTTATTGTGGACCAAAATTTGAAGGAGAAGAGCAGCGGAAAATTTCAAAAAAGAGTGGATTCTGGGAGTGATATTGATTGTTGATTCCGAATATAAGGCTGTCATTAAACCTCGTGTACTCCTCCAAAGAAGGCGGATAAGCTTGATGTTGTAGAATCATTTTTTGAGACATTTGTTGTCCAGTGATATACCTACTGGAACACCTGATGGAGATAATGTGCATCTTGTGTCAAGAAATGCAGAAGTAGTAGGAGTGCTATGAGAAAATGAAGTCTCTTAGCTTGAAGCTGCGGATTTGCATTTGTTAATCATCCTGATTATCCTGAAAGTTGTTTACATATATATGTTTTTTAAAAAAGTAGTTCATATAATTCTATAAAGTAGTTCATATTATGCCTAAAAAGTAGTTCACATAACCTCTAAAAAGTAGTTCACATAATTCTAAAAGTAGTTATGTAATTTTATAAAGTAGTTCATATAGCTATAAAAACGTAGTTCACATAATTCTAAAAGTAATTCATAATAGTAGTTCATATATTCTAAAAGTAATTCATAAAGTAGGTCTTATAATTTAATTACCTTGCATAATTAACTTTTGTTTATGTGTTTAATATTCAAAGTAGTTGTTATAATTATTATAAGACAGCAACTAAATTGCACTTTTGTTTATGTGTCTATTATTTTTATGTATTATTTTTGACATCATTTTTTTTGTTTTGTATTTTGGTATTACTTTTAAAGATTATTTTTTGACTTTATTGTGTACTTTTTGCAAGGAAGTGAGGAGTTGGCTATTGTTGCTGATATGTATGCTCTAAACAGAGTACGACTGTTTTAACTCTTTGTCAAGGTGAATGGTCAGTAGTCATTATGAGAGTTTTATGTTTCTGTTGATGAGTATGAGCGTGTAAATGCGGATGAATCAACTGTTAAGCGTTTTTTTTTTGGAACCCATTTTACTGTAAGTTTTTTTCTTTTTTTTTTTTATTAAATAAAGTCTATTCATTAATTGTGGAGAGTGAAATAAATGTATTTTAATCTTTTGTGACACTTTGGAGATATAATGAAAGGTTTAAGGAGAGAAATCAGTTGAGCGAGAGTGAAAAGCAATTGTTTGATTGTTTGGCAGATTGGTTACAGCACCAGCATCCCAATTGCAATTTTGTTGATGCTCAATTAGTAAGTTTTTATTTAAAATTTGTAGTCTTGTTAACAGAAGCCTTAAATTTCTGTTATATTTAGTAAAGTGTTTGATTATATTTTAGATAAGTAGTTCATATTACTAAGAAAAGTAGTTCATATAAGTAAGAATAGTGAGATCTATATTTAAGAAAGTAGTTCATATACTGAGAAAACTAGTTCATATAACTAACAAAAGGGAAAGTCAAGAAAGTAGTTCATAATAACTAAGAAAAGTAGTTCATATATCTTAGAAAGTAGTTCATATGTTTAAGAAAAGTAGTTCATGATAACCTAAAAGTAGTTCATATATATTTAGAAAAGTAGTTCAAATAATATAGAAAGTAGTTTATATATCCGAAAAGTAGTTTATAAATTGATTATAATAACTTCACTAATGCAGGGGTTTTTCTTGTTGGTTTAATGATTTAGTAATTTTTAAATTTTTATTCTATTTTATTTTACTTATTTGGTTTTTTGTTTCTTGTTGTTAGGCGGTATTACTTTCCTGTTTGTGCGCTGGAATCACTTTGCTTGCGCTGTCCTGAACTTTAAAAATGTCAATCGATTGACTTGGATAGATTCCGCCGTTTAATTTATATTCTTCCTGAAGGAAAGAAGAAATATGGTTCTGTGCTTTGTGCTGATGCTAACTTGAATTCTTTGATACTCTTTTGTTGTACTATTGGTCATGTTTTTTATTTTAACATAGCTTTTAACATGTAAACGATTTCATTTAATTGTTTAATTATGTATGTTTTTATTTAAACATTTGAATTTTGCTTGTTATAACTTAATTATGTTTATCTTTTTTTGTTTTTAGAAAAATTTGTCGGAGACTTTCTAGGAGTGAGGTCAGCAGATCTTGATGTTGTCGGAAGTTGCTAATTGCCGATATTAGGCAACTTGAGTTCCTTGGGCAAATGTGCATGAATAATAATCGATTGCCGAGTATTCTTATTATATCATTGCTGTGCCTAGTTATGGAAGAGATTTTGGATGCTCCTCAACTGTATTCGGTAATGTTTGTTTTTTTAGTTCAGTTTTTTTTTGTAATTTAATTTTATTCTGAGGAGTGTTGTTTTTTTGTGTTCCTAAAGTAATCAGAATACCTTTACATAGTAAGTACATAGTATGATATCTTGTTCCTTTTGTGTGTTTTTTCAGGACTATTGAATCGATAAAGTTCCTTCGAGCAGAAATTGCAGCCAGCCTTCTTCTAATCTAATTCAAACCATGTCGGACCATAACATTCATTGCGAGATCTTAAAGGAGTTCAATGGGAAAAGGAAAGCTGAATGTGAGAAGGTTTTGAGTATGACAAGGCGTATAAGCTAAGATGGCTGAAGAAAAGAAGAAAAGGAGGAGTTGGAGAAAAAGCAGAAGAGGGAGAAGCCGCTAAGGTGTTGCTGAACCAGTGCTGACAAACCAGTTGTGAATTGATGCTATTGTTGAATCTGTTCTGTTATCATATTCTTGAGCAATATAGTATTAGTGTTTTTTAGTTGTTTGGCTTTATATAGTATTAACTTATACTTAAATTTTACATTGCATAGATTGCTAAACCAGTTTGTTAATCGAATTTATCAATATAGTTTTGCTGATCTGATCATACAATGCTTTTAGTTAGCACTTTTTTCAGATATTTGTCTGTACCTTTGCAGAAGTGAAATTACTTTGCAAAGAAGATTACTACCTGTTTGAATACTAAATGAATGACTTTTCAATAGAAATAAACTACTTTTCTTCAGTTTTTAAAATATAGTTTAAATATTTATTTAAAGTAGTTTCTTTAATTTTGGAAAAAGTAGTTATATATGAGCTGGAAAAGTAGTACATAATATTCTGAAGAAGTAGTTTTCTTAATAAATTAAAAAAGTAGTTCATGATATTTTTCTGAAAGGTTGTTCTGTATTAAGAATATGTATGAATTAATTTTTTAAAAGTAGTTTTTATTGATTCAATTGTTTATATTATCTAAAGAGTAGTTTTGATATAATAGTTTATATTCAAATTAAATAGTTTTCTCAGTTTATTATATTTAATAATGATAAGTGTATTTCTGAGTAGTTTGATATACTAAGAAAAGTAGTTTATATAAAGAAGTAGTTCATATACTAAGAAAAGTAGTTCATGATATTTTATGAAAAGTAGTTAATATTTCAGAAAAGTAGTTCTATAACTTACTTACCCTCATTTTTTAATACATTTCAAATTACTCAAGCAAAATTAAAGTACAACAACCGCATTTAAATACTCTCCACTATCAATCTACAAACACGAAATCATATCCTAATAAATTTACAAACTCCTTTTTTTTCAATCATTTCCACCCTTTGTTCTCTATTGTCTTTCTCTTTGCTCATTATATCACGAACTCTAATCTTCTTGTTCTCGCTTTTGATTGTTGTTCATTAGTTGCTGCATTGTTCTTCGATTCGAAGTTGTCCTTCCTTAACTAAAACCCCTATCTCATCTTTCTGAGCTTCTGAATTCGAAGGATGGTAGATCTAAGGCCGTTGCGTTGTGCATAACTAATTCAAGAGGATGATGATGTGAGATGAAGATGCTAGCATTTTTTTTAATTGACTTGTTTGAACTTGGGGTTGTGGAGTTTGACAGACTTTTGCACTTTGGTAACTTGGTTTCCAAGCATCTCAGTGTTGATAGTAATTTGCCCTAAAAACCGTTCTTGGCAATGTTGACGATGTGGATTCAAGTCCCGACTAAAAAGGAAAAGTGGGCCAGGGGAGTGTTTCGAGAGGGACGAGCTAGGAAAGGTCGAAAGGTGAGATTTGAGGGGGAATCGAGAAATTGTATGGCTGCTTGCCTGCAATTGCAGAAGAGGAATGGTGCAAGATTTAAAAGAGGCAATAGTACAGCTAGATCCAGTGCTAAGGAAGAGGAGAATGTCTTGGAAAAGAAGGACAAGGGAAGAATATGATGGGGCGTCGAACAATTTCATTAGGCTTTGCAGAAATGCAAAGGTAGTATTGTTTACGGAGTATATTCGTTTATAATGTTTGTTATTTGATTGCTTTTTTTATGAAAGTAGTGAGATGTAACTAAGAAAAGTAGTTTAGAGAAAAAGAAAAGTAGTAATATAACTAGAAAAGTAATTTCACATATTTAGAAAAGTCAGTTCATATATTAGAAGTAGTTCATATAACTTAGAAAAGTAGTTCATAATATGTTAGAAAGTGTTTATGTGAATTAAGGAGCAGTGTTATGCTAATACGAAAAGTAGTTAACTAACTAAGAAAAGTATTTATCTAACTGAGAAAGTAGTTCATATACTAGAAAAGTACGCTCATGTAATAAGAAAAGTGTTTATCGTAACTAAGAAAAGTAGTTCATCTAATAAGAAAAGTAGTTAAATTTCTTCTTAAAAGTAGTACATCTTGGATTTACGGAGTATATTTGTTTCTAATGTTTTGTTTATTTTGGTTTTTTTTTTTTGTAAGGTGTTCCATGGCAGAGGCGGCTTGTCAATTAAAGAGCCTTTCAATCGTGTCGTTAAACAAGAGGTCAGTCCTCCTCAGAAGAGGATACTGATTCTCCTGCAAATTTTGGGAGAGAACCGTTGGATGTATGGGATGAGGTTGTAGTTCTGTCTTTGTTGACCTTGATGAGGTTTGAACAGAGACTTTTGGATCTCTGATGATGACTTTATCAATCTATCTAGATTAAGTGCAACAGTGGGTTGCTAGTGTTGTAAATTTTTTGCAAAGTTTAACTTCAGCAAATCTGTATTTTTTTGGTTTGAAGAACATGATCTTTTCGAAGTGAAAATTGAAAATATATATAGTGTATATTTTGGAGAAGTGACCTACGTGTTTGGGTATAAAAACAATGAATTTGAATGGAAAATTTTATTGTTTTTGCGAAATTGAAAAATCATTGTCTTAAATTTTGCAATTTTGGTTTAACTTTTTTTTCGTATTATGAATACTTTTCAATATAAATGAAGTACTTATCCTCAGTTTAAATATAGTTTAAATATTTCATTTAAAAGTAGTTCATTTAATTTTGAAAGTAGTTCATATATGTGTTGAAAGTAGTACAAATTATAATTCTGAAAAGTAGTTTCCTATATATCTAAAAAGTAGTTTTATATTTCTGAAATGTTGTTCATTAATATTTAAGAATATAGTATTGATAATTTTTAAAAGTGGTTTATTGATTCAAATAAATAATTTATATTATATAAAAGATTAGTATTCTTTGAATTCAGAAAAATTAATATTAAACAATGATAAGTTAATCTGAAAGTAGTTGATCAAACTAAGAAAAGTAGTTTATATAACTCGAAAGTGTATTAGAGAAAACAATGAAAAGTAGTTAAGATAATAGAAAAGTAGTTATATTGTAAGTAAAAGTAGTTCTAATAACTAAGAA
>SNQN01003441.1:22178-54484 GCA_008642245.1 Bassia scoparia | reverse complement strand
AAACTCACCTTTTATCGCTATCAACACAAAAGAAAGCAAATGTTAGTGTATCAAAGCCTATCTTCCAATTGAATCACTTATCACAACAAAAGAAATCGTTAGCATTGACAATTAAGAATGAAACAATTGCGATAACGCGAAAATGATTGAAAACGAACAAATTTACATGATTGAAATTGAAAAGCGAAAGTATAACATTAATCAAAATTAATAATAAAAAGAAAAGAGAATGTTTGATTGAATAGCCTTAGAATTTGTACCTAGATTCGCAATGAAACGACTCTGAAAGTAGCGATGAATTTGAAAACCTTGATTTTGTGAGTGATTTCTATTTTTTGTTAGATATTTGTTTGAGAGAGATTTTCAAGAGTTTTGGAACGCCTTGAGCACAAGAGAATTCGTTGATTTTGAATCAAGAATCGAGAACATGTATTTATAGGCGTATGGGAAAAGATAGGCAAAATACGAAATCAAATATACGAAGGACAATCGTATATACGGTTTGAGGACCGTATAGATTTTCACCACAAACGTATAAACAGTCACTTGGACTGTATATAAGGTTGTAGCTGATGTGGCTTGCCACATCAGCGATCCGTGCTTAATTCTAATTTTATCTATCTTTTCGTTCGGGAATTAATATTTGTGTTTTTGCATCCAATTGCCATCTTAATTCACCTTTATCCACTTTTGGATAAACTTGGTGAACAAGATGAATTTAAAATATTTCAGATAATTTCAGATTTTTCTGAATTTATTTATTTTCAAAAATTATTTCGCAAACTTGTAAAAATCATAGAAAATCATATAAAAATAAGAAAAATTATTTAAAAATACCCACGGAATCAGAAAACTTAGAGGAATAAGATGAAAATGAAAAACATTGGAAAGCACCTTTAGAAAAAGTTCTAAAAAGCGTTTTTACAAAAAAAAGTTGCTCTAAATATAGAAAATAATTAAAATAAATATTTGTCGCCTATTATTGAGCTCTAAGCATATGTTTACAAATTCAACTTTACCTCAACTTGTGCAAATTGGTTGTGATTTATCGAGTTTTGTTGTGACATCTGGAATCACGTCTATTTCAAGATGTCGTACTTTTCCTCGTTGGCTAATCAATTTGGGGAGACACTTGTGGGTGTCTACATAAATACAATTAAATGTAGGGTGGTTAAAGGTTTCTAAAGGTTCTTCAAGGTCCTAAAGCTCCGAAGCTCTGTCCTTGATCTACAGTGACGTGTTGCAAGGTAAGTTTGAGGCCAACGTCTCAATTCTAACACCTTTTGCATGCTTCATTTAGAAATTCGATTTATATGTAATTTTGCATGTAAAATTAACTAACAAATATTCGGCAATCGAATTAAAAGCAACTTTAAGGCAAAACTTTCAATTTTCGTACGAGGGCTTACATACTTATCAATCACCCTTAATATGCTTTAATACATACCGACAAATTTCGTGCTTCGTTCATGCCTAATAAGATAAGTAATGGACAATCGGCATTAGGCTCTTATAATATGGAATTTACAACACATGTCACAACAAACCAGGCATTATTTGCATCGATTTCTGTTAAACAACCAACATAGTACTTTGCTTGCTTAGGGTTAAAATGGAAATATGTTTGTTGTTGTGTTTTTGACAATGAACTCACAATGACCGAGTAGAGGCTGCTAGATGTAGGGTGGGGGAGGGGGGGCGTTGCTACTTTTCCCTTACCCATGTCCCCTAATCTATGACCTTTGGTGCACGACCAAACTATGGAGTCCTTCGCCTTGCTTTATGCAATTATAGGCAAAACATAACCCGGGTTCCGCAGCTTCCCAAAAAAAGTGCGATGGCGACTTCCTCTACTCGTTTCAAGTATAATACACACAACTCCAGGCATACTCACACTATGCAAAGGTAAGAATTAAATTCTAGCAAAACCAAAGTCATCACCTAGTTGTACCCCCCGGAGTAGAGGGAACGGACCCAATCCGACCCGATGATTCCCCGACGCCCATACAAGACTACCCTTTGCCTTGTGATTTTTCACAACATCGAAAAACAAATTAAATCTCTTCTATAGTTCTTTATTGTTCGCAAAGTAGGATTTGTTCTTGATGCTTGGATTCGTGATCTCTCCAACTCGGCTAAAGGTGAGATTCGTGACCACCAATGTAGTATTCTCTTGAATTTAAGGTTAGAGTAACTCTATATGTCTTTCTTACATGCCGTAATAAGGTATTGGAATCCTCAAACGCACTCTTTTTCACTTTGATAATAAGGAAATTACTCCTTTGCCTGAAGAAATTAGTCCGAGTATAGGTTGGCCTAACGATCTTCCCCCATGTTCCCCTAATTTGTTTTAATTCTTCTATCATTTCTTTGAGAACTTTTTGGGAATTGAAAGTCATAGAATTTCTGAAATTGTGCATGGCCATAAAGTTGACTTGTTGAAATTTATTGACACTTTCGAACCATGCGTATGAGTAGTGCGGCTCATAGGAGGCGAGCCCTTATCTTTTGCTTGTTTTGTCACTATCTTTTCCCTTACAAGTTAAAGAATTCTGTTTTGCACCCGTGATTGCTTTGTTGAGGGGAACTTTTGCTCACCTTGGATGATCTCAAGAAAAATTCAAGTGGTCTAATGACTTGTTGTCCTTACATATTGCAAGTAAATTCACATTCTTTATTTTGTTAATTAAAGTAATGATTTCCTGTTTATCACATATTGGTAATATGCTTTTTGTTTTTTTTTTTGTCAAATACGGTTGATGGAACGTTTGACTTTGATTCCCCCTCCCGAAAACATGGCATCTAACAACACAAAGAGTCATTGCACTCGCAAGAGATTATACATGTCCTACTCTGACGATGGATGGTCTCAATACTTTGCGAATAAAGACTTTTCGATTAATTAGGTCATTCCATTGTGGCACATCCAAAGAATGATGACCACGGACGATGAAGAAGGATTGAGAGTTATTGGATTGTGGACATTCAGTTTTTACTTTCCCACAAGATTGATGAGTCAATATGGTTGGAAGCAAGTGATTCCGGATCGTGACATTCGTAGGCCCGCTAATCGAACTATTTTGGGTTGATCCTTGAAGAGATGGGGTGATTTTTGGATTGCTAAACCTAAACTTAAAGTCCTAGACTTAGATGAACGTGACGCAATGACCTCTCGTTGCTACAAGAAATGGATGACATCAACTATCGCGACGACTTGTGCTAATTATAGAGCTGCAGAGAGGAATGACTTGAATAGAAAACGACCTTTGGAAGTCGACACTACATCTAAGACTATCCCTAAACGTTCGGAAAAAACCATTGCTAACTCAGTCAAGGACAGACTAGGACCCTAAACGACACCCGTTTGGAGTCAATTGGGCCCACTTAATGCGGAAGCTCCAAAAATATGTAAGGCAACCGTTTGATGAAAAACTATTGTACGGGCGTCGGGGCGCCACCGGGCCAAACTGGGTTCAATACCTCTACTCCGGGGGTACAATTTAAGGGCGGCTCGGTTTGTTTGCTAGAAATGAATTCTTGCTTGCATATTGTGAGTATGCTTGGAGTTGTGTGTTTATACTCGAAATGAGTAGAGGAAGTCGCCCGTTGACCTCTATGTCCTGATAAAACCCGAAATAGATTTATCCTTGGGGATTCCTTTTATTGAATTCTCTCTCCAGTTGATTTTACCCCTCAAATAAGGCTCCTAAACAGAGACGACCTTAAGCATTCCCTTTTGCAAGGTCTCCTCATCCACATGAACTACATTTGCTTGTAATTGGCTGGTAATTGCTTATCGGATCAATCTAGCCTTCTTCCTCACCCTTCTCTTCACTTTAACACGAGCCAGATTATCTTCTTGACCTTTGTCAACGCTTGGATTGCTCTCCCTTTGTCTGGCTTCTACCTTTTGGACACCTTGGTTTAAACATGGCAACACCCCTATCTTTCTCTTTAGATGGACCACTTTAGGCTTGCCCAACCTAGTCAAGACTTAAATAGTAGAGGGCAATCGAGGAAGATTGACTAGTCCCCTCCTTAATCCTCTTTCAAATTGAGACTTCTGATGTCTAGGTACCTAACTTGGGTTGTTAGGGATAACTTCAGTCCTTACTAGATCTTAATGTAACATGTCAACAAAAGTACACATAGAGAAGCGTAACTTTTTTAAACCTTCCACTGCCTTTGTCTGCAAGGGAAACTTCTGAACAGCCTCCGTATATATCTGAACCTTCTGACAACCATCTCCATCAGAATTAATATGGGAAGTAACTTTGCCAGGCTGCGCCTCATCATTCTCGGCTTTCTTACCTCTGGGTTGAAAATTATCAAGATCCAGCACTTTGTATTCCTGCTTTGAGATTGTTAACCCATCTGTCCTTATCTTTTTGTTGATGAAGCCCTTGACAGCCTTACACTAATGAGTTGAGTGCGCAGCACTGAAATGCCACCTGCACATGTTAAGGTTGTTATAGTCTTGCTCTTGGCATTTCGGAGCAATTAGAACTTCTGCATTCACAACATGTTCATATAACTTCACATCAATAGCTACATTAGAAAGCTCCTACATGTCAATATGAGAAATAGCTAGTATCAATACCAATTATATTACAGTCCATCTCATATTGTTCTAATTCTAATAAGAATTCAGAATCAATTTCACAAGCATTTGCACTCTATTCAGGAAAATTAATAGTTCCTTTGTCGATTTCACCCGATATCATATTCCTGAAAATTACACAATTGTTAGTCTGATGCGTAAAAGCATCATGCCATTTACAATAAACTTTTCCTTTTATTTCGTTGGGATCTCTATCCTTATGTCCACCCACTAGTTTAATCTTGTTGAACTTTAGAAGCCAATCAAAGATTTCATCACATTTTTTAACATCAAATGTGTATTCTCTCCTTTTGATCAGACTTGAAGTCCTTCTTTTGTGAAGACTTTTTGTTCACTAATTGGGGACATTTCAATTGTGGACCCTGGACAACTTTAGCCATTGCCACATCCACCTGGTCATCATCCTGATCTTGGCCCTCTTCTGTGCAATTGGCATAGTTGGCGTAATATTTATGTTTGCTTTTTTATTCTTCAGCCAAACATCTTTCATATGCTACCACAACGCTAGATAGAGCCACAAAATCAAGGAAATGCTGACCCTAAAATTTCTTCCTAAAAGGAAAGGATAGCCCTTTTTGGACTATAGAAACAAACTCTAACTCTGGTAAGTTAAGATGACATATGATCTTAGCTTTCTTAAACCTAGAGATGTAATCCTCCGCAGTCTCTCCTTTGTCTTGGGATATTTTGGCTAAATCTCCAATGGAAACACCAGCTTCCACTCTAGAAAAATGACGAAGAAATGCCCATACAAATCCTGCCATGTTTGTATAGAGTTAACCGGAAGATGGGTAACCAAGGAGAATGCAGTCCTAGTGAGAGAATTGGAAAACAATCTCAATTTGAGATAATCACAATCTGCCGCTTCCCTACATTGGCAGTTATAGCTGACCAAATGTTCTTCAGCAAATATTGATACGTCGCTAAAGAATAAGGGAGAGAATTCAGGAACTTTGAACCCTATGGGAAAGGATACATCGTGTCAATCCATTCAAGATAAGGGTTACAAGTCCCCCTCCTTGGAAAACCGGCGTTGTGCCCCATGGCCCTCTGGATCATCTCCTTCATTTGCCTAAGGAGAGGTTCGTGATGAGCTTGTCTCATATGAGCATGGAAGTTTTGATCTTGGCCATTAGGATATTGGTTATCCTAGTAATAAGCAGGATGAGGTGTCTGCTCATAAGGATTCTGGTTATATTTGACTCTAGGTTGGAAACCACCAATATTACTGGACTTTTGTGTTCCCATCGCCTGAGGTCCACCATAGGCATTACCCTGTGCATATGACCCCTACCCCAAGCGATTATTTTGAGGAGGATGCATTTGGTTGGAATAAACCTGTTGTTGATAGCCTTGGGTCCCAGTTTATGGAACGTAAACGGGTTTTGATGGTTTAGGAGCAGCAGGATATGAAGTTGGAGGTACATGTCCATTAAGTTGCAATTTAAAAACGGTCGCTAATGGGGATTACCCCTCCACTTCCATAACCGTTCAACCCTAAACTAGAGGTTGTTCTTGTGGGTGGAACAGTTCCTCTTAACAAAGTCAAGGGAATTAATTTAGAAGTCAAAGGAACAAAAGAAGGTCCAAGGTCACCATGGCAATAGCCTTACCTAGGGCCTGCCTCTCTCCTCTGGCTCATGTTCCCCTCATTGGCATCTTGGAGAGGGATACTCCTTGATACTATATGAAAAGCCGAAAGCACATTTTGTTTCTTCTAGGATAACCCAAGGGTGGTTCCTTCCTAGGATTTTCGAAAGTTATCCCTAAGCCTCTGGCGGTTAACAAACTCGTCAACCGTTCATTTAGTTGATGATGTTTTTTCACGAAAGGCTCCAACCGAGTTACTACCTTAGTCGAAACCGTCTTAGATAACGCCACATTAGTAGCATTCAACGTATCATTGATATCTAATATAATCCTATCCATCTGTCTGGTACCTGCCTGCTATGAGTGGGAGCCAAAGTTTTTCAACTCGGTGGTTATCACCCTAGCAGTTTCATGTACCATACCTCGGTGGAGGTTGTTGAACTTCTCCCTATGGTTCTCCGTCAAATCTTCCAAACCGCTTGTAACAATATCCATGTATTGCATTTATATCGAATTGGCCAAGCCTGTGGCTGTGGATAACTGATCTTCCCCCCTGTTTAGGTGCAAACCATCCAGTCTTTAAGTTTAAGACTCGGTTTGCTCAGGAGGAGCAAGATCTTCAATATATTGATGTTGCGGAACAATTTCAAAATTACCAAGATCTTCAAGTGGATTCTCAAGGTTTTGATCGGACGAATCACCATCCTCTTGATTACCCAACCTTGTACACTTCACTCCCACTATGTTCACCAAAAAACCTATTGAAATGTTTTTGCACTTCACCAAAAAATCAACTGCCTTATATTGTTTTTAGTTCGGTAAGCGGCTGCCCCTCTGGTTATTGATTATATTGATAACCTCGCTAACGTAAAATAGCTCCTAAATAATAGAGTTAATCAAGAGGATGAATGCATAAGGAAATTACCTTGTTGCGGAACAAGACTGAAGGGTAGAACAAACAAAGATGAATAGAAACTTAAAACCATCCATTATATATGGATAAGTATCAGACTACAATCGTATTACAAGGAAGGATGATCACCTCAGCTCCATTTTCACATGATTGGGATGAAAACGAGCAAACTACTGATCCATTGACGGATGAACTACGCTACGCTAAGCTATGCTAAACTATACTTGCATGGTTACTAAGCCAAGTGTGGCTAAGAGAAGCGAAATGCAAAAAGAAGATAGATTGACATTGTTGTTGTGTTATCTGATCTGGCTACGTCTATTTATAGGCCTCCAAGGTGAAGATCGTGGGTGAAAGTTATTCTTCTTGTTAGTTCCTTACCGCCTCTTTTCATATTTCGAATCCTCAAAGCTTCCCTCCAAATCTGCTATCGCTTGTAACTCATGGGGCGTTCATTATTGGGATTTATATGAGTGGACCACTTCCGTCATAACTCCTTTCTATCGCTTGCCAAACGGACATCACTCAGAAAATGTCACACATAGCTAGACGGTCATCACTCAGGAAATGTCATACATCGCTAGTCTCTCTACTGCTTCGATCATCGCTAGTCACTTACTTCATAGGTCAAACCCCTTCAACTTTGTCAACGAAAGTCAATAGAACATATTTAATCCATAACAATCTTATTATTGATTATGCCTTAGATAGGCAAGCTATTTGGAGTACTATTTAGTCTGTCCTAAATAGGTTGATTACGGGTTATTTAAAACCTAAGAAAATTTTAATAAGCTAAACAGTTTGTATGGGTTAGGTTTAGGTCAATCCACTTAAGAAAATATTAGGGGTTGAGGTTTTTGAACCATTTAACTAAATAGGTCGGGTTCAGTTTGGGGGGTTTCATCCCGTTTACATAAGCGGGTCAACCTGAAGTTCACCGAACCCAACCTGATTGCCAAGTGTAGGGCTTCACCCCCCTTCGAGAGGGTTGACCTTAGCTTTAGTGTCATGGAATTGAGCCATGGAATCCGCATYTGAATGCGTTGGGGTGTGTTGTCGAGTTGAGGGGATCGCCACCGTGCCTATACAGGTTAATCACGGACGCCCGAAACATTGGTGCCAAACTAATGCCCCACAAATAGGTCCAGTAACCAAAGTGTGGGTTCGGGGACATGGTACGATGTAAGTTTTACGCTTAGAGTCAACATAGGGAGGTGGGTAGTTGTAGGTGAGTTCCCCAACAAGATGTACTAACCCAAAAGGTCAGTGGCTTTACTTCTCGGGATTGAGTCAATGAGTCCTTGAAGGTGACCAAAGAATGGGCTATGGTTCGAGAAATAAAAAGGATCAAATTTGTGGTAAGGGTCAAAGATGGTGTGGAATGCGAGGTTGGCTATGATGTGTTCAAAAGCATGAGTCTATGTCAGGTTCTAGATTGGAAAAAATAGCGAGCCACTCATGAAACCTCTTTGTTTTATTAATGGGTCGGACCTCGAGGTGAGGCTACCTACGTATCCTTGCGGAATCAGACCGATCGTAGTTTGATGAGGTGTGTGTGATGGACAATGCTCATTTTGAGATGACTTTTAGGTTGTAATGTGGGCTGAGGTTGAGGGTTGAAAAAGGCTGGAATGATCATGACAATAACCCACGGTGTGCAGTGTGCTTTTTTAGACTCTTGCTTTTTATTTACATATGGGCTTTGAACTTTGGATTGCATTGAATTTTTGACATTGATTTTGCATTTTTGATGACTTTTGAAACTGGCATTGAGACTTTTGATATTGCTTTTTTCTTTTTGCCCATTTTATTTTTCGCTCTTTTTTTTTGCACATGTCTTTTCCTACGCACCCATATTGGTCCAAAGGTTGGTGATGTGGGTGATGAAAGACAAGATAGGCTAAAATTGATTGTTGTTTATGGCTCCAAAGGGTTGCAATTGATTGACTTGAGTTGACGAAGGGAATGGAAGGAAGATCATTTTTTGAGCTATGAAAGAGGGGCCTCTCTTGGGCATTGTCCATTTCAACAATTAAATCAGTATTAGATATAAACCATTGTGGCAATGGAGTGTGAGACTTGCATAGAATTTAGAAAATAATATTGGCAAAAAACAAATGAATCATTTATTGACGCATGAAAACTGAAAGTACATGGCTTATTGTATAGCAAGAGGACTACATAGACTCAAAGGACAATGGATTGAAAATGAACATTATAGCTAGGACTAGGACTCTATGACTCAATCTAGAGAAGGCCACGCCAGATCAATGAACCCACGCCTTGGGTGACTCATGGTTTAGCAAGTGGTTGTTGGATGTTGATCTTATCTTTAGCTGCTGGAGGGATTGGGAGCTACCATCCAACCAATATCTTGAATCTTATGCTTCAGGACGATTAAAAAATTTTGGGATTTTTCCTCAGTTACCCCTGAGGGTTTTGCTTTAATCCTCAGGTACCCCGGCCCCGAGTTTTTAGAAATGCCTCATACCCCCGAGGTAGACAAATAGACTCAAAATGCCTTATCTTGATGGAAAACAACCCGTTGTTTTATATACCAATTAAGTCCCTAATTATACTTACACCTAATTCAAACCAATTTTACTAAAAAAAATATTAAAAAAAAAAACCTTCAAAACCACCACCCTCTCTCTCCTCTCTTCCACCACAACCAGCAACCACCGCACCACCGCGCTGTCCTCTCCTCCTTTTTCTTCTCATATTTTCTCCTTCCCTCCACTCTCTCCTTCCCTCTCTCTGTCTGCTGCGCCGATTGCCACTGTGTTGCGCTGCTGCTCGCGGTTGCTGTTGTTGCTCCACCACCGCTGCCACTGTTGATGTTGCGCCTGCACTGTGCTGTTGTTTGTTTTGTTTCTGAATTCAATCTTAGTTTCATTTGTCGACCAAAACAACAAGGCAATTAATATGACAATAAGTGCCAAAAATATCACACTCTTTTCCCTTTAAATATCCTTCAACATATTTTCTCTCTCTTATCAAACTCAACTTGTTCGTTTGCTCTAGATTTGAGTCCATCATTTGGATCTCCGCCTAAATTAGCCCTGAAAAATCAAAAGGGTTTGTTCCAAAATTCAATCTTTGAATTGGGTTTTCTCCCAAATTTTCTCGAAAATAAGTTTTGGTTTGTTACCGCGAATGGTAAAGATCGTGAATGCGAGTCGAGTGGAACTCAATATCTTGTTAATTTCTTTCTTCATTTATTGGTTTGTTGCTCGTCTTTCATTGTAATTGCTGATGTTGGAAAGCTTATTTTGATGTTATACAATGCTGTATTGTATTTGAGCTTATTATGTGTTATCTCTCTACTGAGCAATTTCTTTCTAGGATTGTTTTGCAGCTACCCGAGCAACAGCCAACAGGTGGCAGCGGCGCAGCAAGGACCGAGAGAGAGAGAGAGAGAGAGGGAAGGAGAAATTAGAGAAGAAAGGAGAGAGAGGACGCGCCGGTGGCTGCAGGTGGTTGGCTAGTTGTCGGTGCTGGTTGTGGTGCAAGAGAGGAGAAGAGAGAGGGTGGTGGTTGAAGATGGTTTTTTAAATATTGTTTTAGTTAAATTGGTTGATAGGGTGAAGTAGTTAAATTAGGGATTTAATGTATGTAAAAAACTAACGGCGTTAGTTTTCATCCATTAATAGGGGAATGTGACATTTGTTAACCTCGGGTGGGTACCTGAGGCATTTTAAAAACTCCGGAGGACTTGAGGAATTAAGCAAAAACTCAGGGGTACCTGAGGAAAAATCCCTAAAAATTTTCAGTGGTGTGCCCCTTCCTTGTGGGAACTTGCAATAGAGCATTGGCGATTCCACTTCAGATTTCTTATCATCTGAAGGGATCTGGAGTGGGCCAATAGGAGCAAGTGCCCTTTCGCAGTTAACCTGTCAAAGGCCTGCTCATAAGTCATGCCAATTGGAAAAAAGGTCCTTGTGGCTTCGGGCTTGTTGTTGAAAGAGCCGGATGGTTAGAAGATGTCATTGAGATATTGGTAATGTGGCTTTGATCGGTAGAAGAGGAGCACCTTTCTTGTTTAAAGCCCCGCCGTTACCCTGACTTCTGGGCTTGAACATCTCCTCAACTAGGAGCCCAACCTGTTAAGCCCAGTAAATAATCAATGGGTTGAAATTGAGTGGCTCTCGATACTTGGGCTGAAGATTTCTTGATGACCATCTGTAGGACATGGCCTACCCCCGCGTATAGCGGGCGGTGCGGCTTGGTTACTACATCGGTGCTTTGCGATAATGTCGTGGCAAATATAATGATAGCGCCTTTGATCGATCCGCTAAACAAATCAAGCAAACATGTTAGTATTGATGAAGAAAGCGCCTCATTAAAGCTTGCTATACAAAATGCAAAGAAAACGTTAGTAATTACAAGCAACATTAATAATAAAGATGAAAACTATTGAAAACAGTAAAAAGTGATGAAACTCCTACATATTTACAAGAAGCTTATAACGAGTGAGTTTCTACATCTTCTTAATCGAATTAAAACTCGTAATAATTGTTAATCAAATTAGAAAGAAACGAAAACGAGGTTTTGGGTGAGTAACCTCAGAGTTATACCTTGATTTCGTTTGTTGAATCGATTCGAAAAGGGGCGCGAAACTCGTATTTGAAGGTGTATGTGTATGGGACAAGAGACTATGTGAAAGTTTTTGAAGTCGTGAAGTGTCAGGTCGTGAAAAGTACTCCCCCCAAAACTCGAGAGGCAAGGCCGTATTTATAGGCGCGAAGGCACAAAGTGAGCGTATATACGCTCATGGGGAGCGTATATACGCTCATTCTGTTGAGAGTATATACGCTCATGGGGAGCGTCTATACGCTCTTTTGAGCTATATACGTGCAGTTATTTTTGCCTTATTTCGAAGATTTTTCTTATTCTGCAAGATTACGGATGAATCTAGACATCCCCACCTCCAAGAAATACGATTCTAGGGAGTTCAAGGGGATTCCGGAACGTTCCGTGTATTTTTTTGGTATTTTCCGTATTTTCTGCGTTTTCCCACGTATTTTGATATTGTAAATATTGCAAAATTCATAGAAAATCGTAGAAAAATCAGAAAAATAATCTTAAAATACTGGCGAACTCAGAAAAATAAGAAGAATGCAACGAAAAGTGAAAATTCATGAAAATCACTAGTGCAAGTTGTTTAAAAAATCTTACAGTTAGCAGAAAATTCCGAAAAAAAGAAAATAATTAAGAAAATTCTTTTGGCCTCTTGATGACCTTTGCCTCATGATTTCGAGTGTGAATTCACATATTTTGAAATTTCTATGAGTTTAGCTGCGTCTTTTCGAAATCGAATCGATCACCAAACGTGGTATGTTTCATCATCGATTACTCATTTGGGGAGACACATTTAGGTGTCTACAGAAGCCCCCACTTTGACTGAGTCTAGAGAGACGTAAGTCTCGTAAGACGAAAGTCAAAGTATTCGATTCGAGACGGAGAGCAACTCAAGACGTTCTGCGACCTTGGGTTGCCCTTTTTCGCCAGTACATGCAAAACAACGGTTAGTTTCACTTGTAGCCGTGTCCCATGCGGTTTGATGCGCTTGTATGTGTTTGGGTCCTCGAGCGATCATTCTCCATTCGGCTGACTGGGAAAATGCACATTGACTTGAAAATGATAGCCCTAACTCGGGATTAAGGACTACCTTGATGACGACCTAGGTCTGTTTTTATGCCTAGAGAAATTTGCATGCAATGTTGACCTATAACTTGTGACCATGGTATTGAGAAAGGGGCAAGAGTCATTGAATTAGAATTTGAAAGAGCCTTTGAATTCGAAAGGGCCTTTGAACTTCCTTCGGTAAGCCTGAACCTCCGGAATTTGAGAGAGTCTTTGAATTTGAAAGGGTCTTGTCTAGGTTTGGTTCAAGACATGATTTGAGTGAGCCTTTGAATTTGAAAGGGTCTTGTCTAAGTCTGGTTCAAGACATGATTTGAGAGAGTCTTTGAATTTGAAAGAGTCTTGTCTAGGTCTGGTTCAAGACATGATTTGAGAGAGACTTTGAATTTGAAAGGGTCTTGTCTAGGTCTAGTTCAAGACATGATTTGACTGAGCCTTTGAATTTGAAAGGGTCTTGTCTAGGTCTGGTTCAAGACATGATTTGAGTGAGTCATTGAATTTGAAAGGGTCTTTGAATTTGAATGGGGCATTATTGTTCTGGCCTAATGCTAGAGGCATTTTGAATTTGAATTCGAAAGGGTTTTTGATCTTAGAAGGGTCTTGTCTAGGTCTGGTTCAAGACATGAAAGGACGATACTGTGTTCTGATAATATTGATAACGGCGGGCGTATGGAGATGTGCTAATTGAAAGGTGAGAAAGGTGACATGGAATATTATGGTTGGACGCGACTCGATTTTGAAATTGACATTGAGATTTGACTTTGAGTTGAAATTGACTTTGACTTGATTTGACATTGAAATTGACATTGACATTGAAAGTGACGGGGTCCATAAGTGGAGTAATAGGGCCTTAGGAGACAAGAAGCCTTTTATTGGAAATTAAGGGGCCATGATGACGACGAGCCCCCCAGCGAGACTTTGAGACAATGTAGTTTACGCTTAGAGTCAAACATAGGGAAGATGGTAGATTGTATGATGAGTTCCCACAACAAGATGCACTACCCAAAAGGTCAGGTGGCTTTACTTCTCGGGATTGAGTCAATGATCTTGAAGGTGACCATGGGCTATGGTTCGAGAAATAAAAAGGATCAAATTTGTGGCTAAGGGTCAAGTGTGGCTAGCTGCAAGGTTGGCTAATGATGTAGGTTCAAGCATGAGTCTATGTAGGTCTAGATTGAGAAGAGAATCGAGCCACTCATTGAACCTTGTTTTGTTTATAATGTGGTCGGACCTCAGTGAGGCTACTTACGTATCCTTGCGGAATCAGACCGATCGTAGTTCGTGAGGTCGTGTAGGTCGTGTGTGATGGACATGCTCATTTGAGAGGACTTTTGAGGTTGTAATGTGGGTAGGTTTGAGGTGTGAGGCTTGAATCGCACTTTGATTTTGAACTGTACTTTGACAAGCTTTTGATTTAGAACTTTGAATTGGTATTATTGATGTTGATTCACTTGATTTTGAACTGACTTTGACATTTCTTTTGAGGCTTTGAATTGAATTTGCTTGAACTTCGTGTCATTTTGGTATTTGAATGTGGTAAGAAAGAAAATGGCAATAGGCTCAAGGGTTGCAATGGATATTTGATTTTTGTTTAAGGTAAATGAGGGAGGAGATTGATTTGTGGAGCTATGAAGGAGGGCCTCTCGAGCATGTCCATTGATTTTTGTTTATTTTTTTGAATTTTTTTGAATATATTTTTATTTGTTTTTGAGGCATCGAGTGCAAGAGTCTCATAATTGAATTAGAAAAAGAGAAATGAAATAGATAAGAAAGGCTTATTTTATTGAAATTGAAATGGAAAGCAATACATCCTAATGACATAGACTTAAAACAAAAAAGAAAAGGAATTGGTTGGTTAGGACTAGTACTCTTATTGACTCAATCTATAGAAGGCCGGACGGATCATTGATCCGCACCGTGGTGACTCATGAGGCTTTGATGGTAGTGGTGTTTGATGTTTTTCCAGTTGGGCCAAGGAGGTATAGGATTAAGCTTTTATGTGGATGATGGAGAGTCAAGAGACATGGGCCTTTTTGTGGAGGTAGGATTTGTTGACTTCTTGCCTCTTTGGGCCTATCACGGGGATCGTGACTGAACTCCGACTTAGTGGACTCGACACTGGTTTTGAAATGGATAAAGTTTGAGTGTTGATTTTGAAACTGGACTTGAATGGGCTAGACCTAATTCTAATTTAAGGTGCTAGACTCGAGAAAGATTCAAACTAGATGGGCCTATTTCAGAATTAAGACTCATGGCCTACGAGCCACTTGAAATTGAATGGACCTAGCCTTGAAAAAGTTCTAGTTTAAGGTTCTTTAGATTGAAATTGAATTTGAAAGTGTTGATAAGGGACCTAGGTCGGGTTTAAGGTTCTTGATTGCAATCGAATTGAATTTGAAAATTGAATTGGATTGAAATTGAATTGAATTGAAATTGAATTGGATTGAAATTGATTTTGAAAGGGCCTGATGGATCTCGAACTTCATGTCTGAACATAGATTAGGATTGGATTAGGTGATGGTTAAGACTTGACTGAATGAAGAGTCACAAGTTAACAGCACTTGATTGAAACACAAGCCATTTATTCACCTAAGGTCAGGATTAAGTGAGCTATAGGTCGGTTGGTTAAGTCTGATAGTGTACCACGCCTAAGAGTAGGGTTGGGTCAATTTCACCATCACACATTGGTATGTATGGCGAGATCCTTTTATACACGCATCCAGTACACGTGATGCAGCATGGGCGGGATGGACTTACCTTAGCCATGTGATCCATTAACCACATGCACAAGGTAAAATCCCCCTTAAGGTGATTCGAGCATAGAACATGCCCATATTGAGACCAAGGTGCCTAAGACATGACTTATTCGAAGGGTCGCAAGCAAAAATTCAATTAGTTATGAAAATGGAACTACGAGACTTTCAAGTCTGTCCACTCACCTAACGGTGATTATCCCAGTGAAGTCGCCAAAAACTGTAGGGCTTCACCCCTTCAAGGGGGTTGACCTCAGCTTCGTGTATGAAATTGAGCCATGGAATCCGCATTATGAATGCGTTGGGGTGTGTTGTCGAGTTGAGGGGATCGCCACTGTCTATACAGGTTAATCACGGACGCTCGAAACATTGGTGCCAACTAGTGGCCCCACAAATAGGTCCAGTAACCAAAGTGTGGTTCGGGGACATGGTACGGATTGAATCAGTAACCCATCGCCCGCATGTAGCGGCTCTACTCGGTCTCATTGTAGTTCCATAAGTCATAACAATTGAATTCAAGAAACTATCGATTTGATCTTGAAAGCGCACTAACCTAATATTACTAGGTGGGTTTGCTATTATGTACAAACAATGACTTCTACCATGGATAAGGCGATCACTTGTTGTTAGTCAATATTATAAGGTGCCTAGAAACCGGTCGTCCATGATTATCTGACTTTAATGTGATAAGCAATTGAATTCCGGTCTTGTTAAGCAATATAAAAGTGTGATAGAATATGTACAAACGAAACGAAAACAAAGGTTAGTAAAGCATATAATATACATGTGTGTCCTTCTCACCTTGTCTCTGCGAATAAGCAAATTGTTAAAAAAATAATAAATATAATGATAGCGCTTTGATCGATCCGCTAAACAAATCAAACAACATGTTAGTATTGATGAAGAAAGCGCCTCATTAAAGCTCGCTATACAAAATGCAAAGAAAACGTTAGTAATGACAAGCAACATTAATAATAAAGATGAAACTATTGAAAACAGTAAAAAGTGATGAAACTCCTACATATTTACAAGAAGCTTATAACGAGTGAGTTTCTACATCTTGTTAATCGAATTAAAACTCGTAATAATTGTTAATCAAATTAGAAAGAACAAAAATGAGGTTTTGGGTGAGTAACCTCAGAGGTATACTTGATTTCGTTCGTTGAATCGATTCGAAAAGGGGGCGAAACTCGTATTTGAATGTGTATGTGTATGGGAAAAGAGCTATGTGAAAGTTTTTGAAGTCGTGAAGTGTTGGTCGTAAAAGTTGTTCAAAACTCGAGAGGCAAGGCGTATTATAGGCGCGAAGGCACAAAGTGAGCGTATATACGCTCATGCTGGTGAGCGTATATACGCTCATCGGGTGGGCGTATATACCGCATGGGGAGCGTATATACGCTCATGGGGAGCGTATATACGCTCCTTTGAGCTATATTCAGATGTGATCTTTGCCTTATTCGAAGATTTTTCTTATTTGCAAGATACGGATGAATCTAGACATCCCTCCTCAAGAAATACGATTCTAGGGAGTTCTAGAGGATTCCGGAACGTTCCGTGTATTTTTTTGGTATTTTCCGTATTTTCTGCGTATTCCCACGAATTTTGATATTGTAAATATTGCAAAATTCATAGAAAATCGTTGAAAAATCAGAAAATAATCTAAAAATACTGGTGAACTCAGAAAAATAAGAAGAATGCAATGAAAAGTGAAATTCATGAAAATCACCAGTGCAAGCTGTTTAAAAAATCTTACAGTTAACAAAAATCCGAAAATAGAAAATGATTAAAGAAAATTCTTTTGGCTCTTGATTGACCTTTGCCTCATGATTCGAGTGTGAATTCACATATTTTGAAATTTCTACGAGTTCAGCTGCGTGTTTTCGGAATCGAATCGATCACGAAACGTGGTATGTTTCATCATCGATTACTCATTTGGGGAGACACATTTGGTGTCTACAACGGTCTTCTTGTCGTCACAGACGAACTTGAGGAGCATCAGGTGAGTAACTACACTGCCTTTACTTGATTAAGAGTTGGCCTTCCAAGTATGATGTTGTACGCGGACAACCTTTGACCACAGAAATTTAACTTCACATGCTTACATTCGGACTTACTTCCAAGTCGTACAGGCAGAGTCACGATACCCACAGGGTGTATCACCCTCCACCAAACCGACAATTGGGTGGGTGGCCTTGCCAGATCATCATCATTATATTTGAGCTTCAGAAGACAGTCCCAACTGATATATCAAACGAGCCGGTATCAATAAGGATTCGGCGCACAATCATGTTGGCTACCTTCATTTCGACACCAGCGGGTCATCAGTGGTAGAACGAATTGACCTCTATCTTTTTCACAAATAGACCCTAGGACTCGTCCTTCTCCTGGACGGAGGATTCTTCTGAGAATTTCAAACTCCGCAAATATCTTACTTCACGGATGTTGGGCCCCGGCCGCTCAGTCACGAGATCATATGAAAACTTCTGTATCAGTCTCTTTCCTTCATCTTAGGAATCATCACCCGTTTGGTTCTTTAACTGACGCTTTATCAGGCTGTCGGGGATTTTTCCTCGGCTGCCAAAGCACCATCTCGTTTCTCACACATGTCAATCATTGGTAAAATGACCAATATCCTGATGGATTGCAATACTTGTTTTTATCCCGAAACTTCTTTCGCCTTCATGGGTAGAGGATCTCTATACTGAATTTATCCTTCATGTCCTTGTAGACTAGGAAGAGGTTTTCGTGTATTCGAATCTAGGACATCGTCGCCTCTCTTCCGTTTCTACCTTTGTACCCTTGACGGTTGTTTTCGACAGCCCAAGTACCATTTTTCTTGCGTTCTCCTCCACCCTTCTCTTGTTGGGACTTTTGTGAACTTCCGCTTGACCCTCTGGCGGATTAATTTTGGTTATTTTTGCTCTTGCGAGAAGCTGAACAGACCTCTTCAGCACGAATGTAGTTCTCAGCTTCCCGAAGTGCACTCTTCAGATCGTTGCAATTCTTCCGGGCCATCTCAAACTTGAAACCGCAATCCTCGTGCAATCCACGGAAAAAAACAATCATAGACAATATGCTGGTCTAGACCCGGAATCTGAAGAGCCTTATTGTTAAATCTCTTAACATAGCTTCGAAGTGATTTGCCACTTCCTTGTTGAATCYTGGYGAGATGCATGCTACACTTCTTCTATTGCCTGTTAGCCATGAAGTGGTGGGAGAACAGYATAGACAACTCTGTGAAATTGTTGATCGATCCCGAAGGGAGACCATTGAACCATTTCTGGGCGACGCCCGAGAGGGTGGCTGGGAAGTATCGACACYAAGTGGCGTCGTCAGCCGGGGTAGTGAGCATCAAGTGTTTGTATAGAGYTAGGTRATCGTCTGGATTAGACTTCCCGTCGTACGGGGTRATGGTCGGAAATTYAACCTTCATCTTTGGGGCCAATGTGATGGCTAGGGAAAGTGGCGAGTGCTGAGTGATARTTAAGGCTCGGAGCCTCTCGGCCAAAGCYGGATGATGACTTGCTGGGGMAGTATTGTATTCTTCTRGAGGATACCCCCCTAGGTGCGGGGCAATAGTGTGATAGTCGGCGGGTGCATATCCCGGTGTYAGTGGATTGCCTCCTATATCATAATACTGCTTGCTTGCCCCTAGATGAGCTTGGTATAACTTGAGTAGCTCTGGATCTTGAATTGGAGGGTTCAGACTTGCTGCCTGAAAGGCGGAGAAAGTGGGGTCTGGCATGACTGGAGTGGATCCGGACCCAGAATGGTCGGGACGAGCAGTATTCGCCCGGGCCTGCTTCTTTGCCTCCAGTAGATATCGTACATCCATCTTTGATGCATTCGACTTCTTTGCTTCAATGATATGCCGCGCATCCTCATCACGAGGAGAGATCGGCCCAGAGTGTGACTCGTCCGAACCCGAATGTTCAGACTTGGCCCTCTTGCTTGTCCTCMTGGGTCGAGGAGTCCTGTAGTAGGGCTTCGACGAGGAGGGYCGTTGGGYCGTCRGCCTAGTGAAAGTTTGAATCTTCTCCCCTATCGGGGGTTTGTTGTTAGGWGTAGGATTTTTGACCTTTGTTGTTTTGAGTTGTGGAACTGGGGGGGTTTCGGCACAGTCGGCTACAGTATTCTCCTTTCTCTTTGCCAACTCTATTTGAGCTAGCTGAAGTTGCGTTTGCGCAGACTGCGCCTCCTGTAACTGTTGGACAGTCTTGCTGAGTGTCTGGACCATGTCAAACAGCTTACGCTGGGTAGATAGTTAGGAGTCATACTCTTGCTGTGTGACATAGCCCCTTGGAGGCCTTGAATCAGCCGTCGGATCTCCCTTCTCGCCTGCCTCATCAGTGGAGGGGGGCGGAAGGACATCTTCATCATCGTCTCGTCCAAAAAGCTGGTAACGTGTTTCCTCAATTGAGGGATCTCTGCTCGTCCTGGCTAGACACCTCCCCACAGACGGCGCCAAATGATGCTACAAGCGTAGCGTGTGATACTGAGCTGGAGATTGGAGGGGTTTGATTTAGGTTCTCCCTAGCCACGTGAGCCACTTGCAGTCGAGTCGAGGTGTACTTTGGACAGACGAGAGGTGTCTCGACGGATGAGATRCTGCGAATGCCTGATGAGTGGTGTTCGTCCCTCCTGAGGATCCGCCAAAGGGGATTCGTCCACAGGAGGGGTTCGTCTGGTGGTAGGATCCATCTGCTAGAGAACTCGTCTGGCGGAACCTGAAACAAAGAAGATAATCTTACGATTATCCTCCCTCCGATGCCTAAGTCAGTAATCAGTGATGGAGGGGCTAAAAAAGGAAAGTAAAGAGTTTATAGGAATCTCCCTTTTCTRGTGGGTACAAGAGGTGTGATGTGATGTGAGGAGAGCAATAACTGCTGGGTAATAACTGTTGAGTAATGAATGAAGTGAATAGTAAATGTCCCCAGTATTTATACTGCTTCAGTTGGGAACATCTCCCAATCAGGGGGTGCCACGTGGCACTTAATTACTGGCAAGGTGTGTGGGCTGGCTTTTAACTGAGCCTAGATGTAGCCCATTTTCCCCTAGGGTTATACCTTCAGATTTACCCTTTTTTACCATATCATTATTATCCTAATGATGATATATTAAGAGGATTGAAAGTAAAAATTTAGGGACACGTGTCCCTCTGTGAGTGGATCCACATGGTAGTCATCAAAGCATTTCTAAGGCTGTTTGGTCACCCTTGGTAGGACACGTGTTATCCTAAGAGGATGCCACATCAAATTGACCATAATAATAAATATTAACCCTAAATCTAACCTCTTAACCGTATAAAATTATGTGATATTTTGATTATTATTGTTTTTATTTTTTTTGTTTAAATTTTTATATATGTAAAAATAATTTAATTTTATTTAAAAATTATATAAATATTAAAATACGATTTACTGRTTTGCGGTTTGGTTTGGTTTACAATTTTTATAAACCAAACCAAACCGTATTAACAAAAAATCATAAACCAAACCAAACCGTTAAAATGTGGTTTGATCCAATTTGGTTACGGTCCAGACGAAACTCTATACAGCCGTAAGTCTCAGTAACCTTATAAGCAAAAAGTGGAAGCTCTGCTCTTTTTGTTTCTTGGCATTTCTGCAATTCTGCTACAACCCTTTCCCTCCTCGTTTGTTGCTTCGTTCAATCACTGCAATCTCATCTCTGCAATTTATACTCAGATAAAAAATAAAAAGCTAAAATTTCTGAGCCAAATAAACAACCAGCTATTCTCGTTGTTGAGGTTCGTCATCTTTATCTTCTACTGTTATACACTTAATTTGTTGCATTTAATTCATACAAGTATCTTTCTTTTGGYTATGGACTAGAACAGTCTGTTGTCAATTTCCAATATGCGTCGAAACGTTTCAATAATAGGTTGTAGGGTTTTAGCTGGTTCAATTAGTAGGCCCTTCAAGCCGTCGTTTTTATGCAATCAATTCACTGAAGTCAGTCATAGGTCAAATGGGTGTTTATTATTTCGGCCATTTTCGGCGTTTTCGGATAATCGAAGAATGCCTGACCCAGATGACCCATTGAGTTTGATGAAGGAAGATGGGGTTGCAGTTTGCTCACATATGTGGATTGAAAGTTTTAGGGAGCCTGACAAGAGTGTGACCAATTTGACAACCTATCTTAGGAAATTTGAAATGTGGGTGCTTGCATATCAGAAGGTATATGCTGATGATACTGGTTCTTATTTGCCCCGACATTCAATACATAGGTCCGCGTTGGATGATTTGTTGGCTCTAAGGAATGCTGTGCTTGATGATAGGTTTAAGTGGGGTGCTAGGTTGAACTTCTATATCAAATCGCCTAGGGATAAAACTGAATATGAGTCCTTGTCAAAAAGGAAGATTAAGAATATATTGACCACCACTCAGCCAACTCCATTTCAAGATAGGATTGTTCAGGAGGTTTTGTTCATGATTTTGGAGCCGATATATGAAGCACGGTTTTCTCAGAAGTCTTATGCATTCAGACCTGGTAGGACAGTTCATACTGTTTTGAGGGTTATTAGGAAGTCTTTTGCTGGGTATCTGTGGTATATCAAAGGCGATTTGAGTACCATTCTTGATGGCATGAAGGTTGGATTTGTTATAAATGCTTTAATGAGGGATGTGAGGGATAAGAAGGTRATTGATTTGATAAGATCAGCGCTAGTGATGCCTGTGATTGAGACGAAGATTGATGATGGTGAGAAAAAGAAGAAGAAGCGGAAGTACCAGAAAAAAAGGGTTTTGGCTGATGATGAACCAAAACCTGACCCTTATTGGTTGGATACCTTTTTTGGGTTTGCTCCCGAGGAAGCAGAAAAGGTTCCGTCTTGGGGACATTGTGGGATTTTGAGTCCATTTTTGGCAAACATATGCCTAGATGAATTGGACCATTGGATGGAGGGTAAGATTAAAGAGTATTATCATCCTTCAAAAAGTGACGTCATATGGAATACCCCAGAAGGTGAAACGGAGCAGGGAAACACATCTTGGCCCGAGTTTGTGCCGACTAGTGGGCCTGATAAAACACGCAAAATGGACTATATAAGATATGGAGGTCACATCTTGATTGGAATTCGAGGTCCTAGAGCTGATGCAGCTACATTGAGAAAGCAGTTAATTGAGTTTTGTGATCAGAAATATCTCCTCAAGCTTGACAATGAAAGCCTGCCAATTGAGCACATAACTAAGGGAATTCTGTTTCTTGATCATGTATTATGTCGAAGGGTTGTTTATCCCACACTACGTTACACAGCTACTGGTGGAAAAATCATTAGCGAGAAGGGTGTGGGAACCCTTTTATCAGTAACAGCAAGTCTGAAGCAGTGTATTAAGCAATTTCGGAAACTAAACATTCTGAAGGGGGATCGAGAACCTGACCCACAACCTTGTTTCAGAATGTTTCATGCTACTCAAGCTCATACAAATGCCCAGATGAACAAGCTGCTGTGCACTATGGTTGAGTGGTACAAATATGCTGATAATAGGAAAAAAATTGTTAATTTTTGCTCTTACATTATACGAGGATCACTCGCAAAGCTTTATGCTGCAAAGTATAAGCTTCGTTCACGTGCAAAGGTGTACAAGATTAGTGATAGGACGCTTAGTCGTCCTTTGAAGGAGAAAAAAGGGCTTTCACCTGAATATCAGAACATGCTAAGGATGGGTCTTGCAGAGTCCATTGAAGGGCTGAAGTATACAAGGATGTCTCTTGTTCCTGAGACGGATTACACTCCTTTTCCCAGTAATTGGAGGCCTGACCATGAAAAGGCACTGCTCGAGTACCTAAGCCTTGATGATCCAAAGACCTTGGAAGATCAGAGGAACTGTATCAAAGAGCAAGGTCTCATTTCACCGCAAGATTACATTTCTATGCTTGTTTGGAACTATAAAAGAAATGCTATGAAATCAGATCAGCTGTCCTTAATTGATAGTGGTTCTAAAAACATTGGAAGTTCAGAACAGTGTGAGTCGGAGTCATATAATGAAGACTGTGAAAAAAGAAGTGAAGACGAGGAAGAAAATAACGAAAGAGTTAACATGGCGCACGTGTGAGGTACCTTAGCTTCTGAGATTTCATGTGTAATGGAGGAAGTTTTGCTAGAAAGGTACGGATATGAAAATTCTTCCTRGGGCAATCTAATAGCTCATTAATTAGTAGTATTCTSGTGTTAGCTTTTAAAATTTAATGCTTTATTAAGGCTGTTTTGAAATATGATGATTTTGATACTGCTAATTTTCCAAAGTAGCTTGATAAACTTGCTGTTTGTATCTGCGTACATTGTGAAAATCCTGTAGTTTGAATCTTGAATAATTTGGTATTTGCTGGAACTATAACATATTCCATGCTATCCTTTTTTGCTAATCTTAATGACAAAATTCCACTCCAACAAAAAAAAAAAACCTTAATAACAAAATAATACTGCTTCTTTTCAAAACTAGCTCAACAAGTTTATTATTTGCATCTACATGCACTGAGAAAATCCATTTGGTTAAATCTGACATAATTTGATGACTGCTGGGACTACAAATCATTCCCTGTGTTCCCTTCCATGAACCTAAAAAAAAAGGTTCAAAGGTAACCCAATTAGAAAATAATAAAAAGAAGAGAGTGAAGGATAGCTCAGTTTGTTATAGCTTTCCTCCTGATTTCAGGAGACCCTTATGGCTCTCTAAACACCCAAAAAAAAAAGAGAAAAAAAAGAGAATTCCTTAGTTTAACTACAATAGAAAGCTAATTCTATAATTGTGTGGCAGTGTAAATTCTTAAAATTTCAGAGAGTCATTCAAGGTAAATTCATCTGCTGTGAAGTATTTGCCGTTCTGTTTGGTTGGCTGGAACTCTCCATTCATGCATATTATTATCAGAGATGAGATGAGTGTTGTGCACTGGTGCTATTAGGTTCACACATTAGTTTTGGCTTTTCATATCTGATGTTTGTTTTTGGACTTTGTTTGCTTTTAGGTTCCAACATTATTAGTTCAGAAGGATAATTCTTAGATAATTGACAAAGTATTGGCTCTTTGTTTTTGATATTTGCATTTTGACTCTTTGACTACATCGAATCTTCAAGAGAAGAGAGAGGAAACCGAAAAAATCAATTCATCTGTTGCTCAAAGATATGATGTTCATATAAGGAGTTAGTGAAGGAGTAATAGAAGTGATAGTAATCTCTTATGTGGAAGTTAGATGCCACCTCAGGATGGTCAACTCTGATATAGATGCTGTTATGGAGACAAACACTTATCAACTTCTGCAAGCCATGGGTAAGCAGTCCTAAGCACCTTTAGCTTAATTTCAATATATTTATCCAGTTTGAAGTTTGGCAATGCTTTAATCTTGTTGGGACATAATTTTGCATGGATTCAGTCTGTCTGATTTTTCATATTGTATTGATTTGAAGTCCTCTGAGGTTATAAAGACTATAAAATGCCAAAGATGACTGCTCTCCGGTTGTAGCTGGGAGGAGAGGGTGTTTGAAAAGCATGATCATAAAATCCCTAGTAATGTTGTCAGAATAAATTGCAGCTCTTTTCTTAATCTTATTCTAGATCCTCATAGCTAACTCTGTTTTTGCATCTTCAATTCTTGATTGTTGTCATGTAAGATAACTTCTTAAATCAGTATATTACCCAGTACTATATAGGGTGGTAAACTGACAATGCATGACGAGTGAAATTTATGGAGCTAAAATGCTAAAACAATGCAGTTTTGAATGATGCAGCTTCAATGTTATTGCATACAGACACAAAAAGTTAAGCGAGTTCCTGAGTGGTTGATTAGTCTAGGTTGATGATTAAAGATTGTCTTTGATAGTTTCCCCCTTTTTGTTTGGGATTTGCATTTATTCTTTTACATTCAAATCCCTTATTTTATTTATGAATAACTTATGATGGAAAAGCTGCTTCAATCAAKTATTTATTTTTATGAAATTAGTTAAGTTTTGAGTTGTATTATGTGAATATAATCTAATGCTTTTTTTCCCAATTGTTATTACATTACATGTTAAATAGTGATAATTGGACTTTACCCATATCTCTTGCATAAGAGAGAGACTCCATAATATTTGAATAAAAGCTAGCAAAAGTTAATTAAGCAAACAAAGTAATGCTAGACATTAACTTATACATCCTCCACACTTATTTAGAATTTTTAGATGCAAGGAATTAGAATGTAGGGATTTCTTGGSAAAATTTACTTGGGAGTGTGAAATGGATAAGAGAGAAACAAAAACATGTGATGAAGAAAGAGAGAAGATGAAGAATGAGAGAAAATGACAGCTTAAAAAGGAAAGAAAACAACTTTTGCATTTAATATGTTTTTTTTTTTGAGAAATTCTATATGGTCGCATCGAAGTTTTACTTTTTACATGCGATGACAACTTAATTTTTCCTATTCTACAAGGTTTTATAAATTATACATAGTGGCCTTCAACTTTGCAATTTCCACATGGTAACCTTAATTTAGACTAACCCAACCTTAACCAACCTCATTTGCCACCCATTCAACCACTTACCCAATCAGCTCATTTGCCACCCATTCAACCAGCCACCCAGCCACCTCATTTGCCGCCACTAGCCTGCGACTAAAACCTTCGAGAAAGATAACATGTTTGACCAAAAAGCGACCGAACCTGCGAGGAAGAGGAGTGATTCGATCGTAATGCGGCCACCAAATGCCCAACCACGAGCCACGAAACCCGCCGCCTCCTCTGACCCAGACACGCGCCACGAAATGCATCGCCCAATTTCCCCCAATTAGGGTTTGAATCTCCTCACCCTAATTTGATTTTCCCCCAATTTATAACGTTTTACAATTCGATTTTTACAATTAGGTTTGAATTTGATTTCCCCCAATTTGAATATATGAAGCATTTAATGAGGAAGAAGAGAAAAAATAGAAAAAGGAGAGGCGAAAGGAATGCTGTTGTTGTGTTTAGTGCGGTGGGGGTAGGGGAGCTGCTGCCCCGTGTGGTGCGGTGGGTGGGGCAGGGTGGGGGGAGCTGTTGTGGTGCGGTGGGTTGGGGGAGCTGCTGAGAGGTGTGGGAGGAGAGAGGAGGGCGGTGGTGGGGTGGCTTCGTGAAGTGGGTTGGATGTTTGAGGTTGTTTAGGAATGTCACCGCGTGGAAATTGCAAAGTTGGAGGCCACTATGTGTAATTTATAAAACCTCATGGCCACTATGTGTAATTTATAAAACCTCAAGGCCACTATGTAAAATAGGAAAAATTAAGTTGTCACCGTATGTAAAAAGTGAAACCTCGGTGCTACCATATAGAATTTCTTTTTTTTTTTTTTCTAATGTAAATGTTGCATCTAAAAAAGCAAAGGAAGTACTAAAAGTCAAAAGGCCTAAATATAAAAAGTAAGGCAAAATAAAGGAAATTATGTTACCAATCCCCTATGATTTTAATTTTTYTTACTTTACCACCTTATCAATTATTTATTTAACAATCTTGTCATTGTAATTGTTAATGGAATTGCCACCTGACGCCTAACCAGTAAGACCTGTAACTTGACAAGACTAATGCTGGAGTTCAGAGTTCAGACCAAACATAAGAAACGAAGAAGAATTAAGGAATGATATGACTGTGTTAATAATGAGGATCAAAGAAAAGCCTAAAGAATTACAGTCTGCTCGAGAAGAGGCACTCTCCCTAATATGCAAACTCATGCATATTTCTCTCCCTAATATGCAAACTCATGCATATATCTCTGATATTCCTCTTAGGAGCTCAACTGCTATTTATAAGCTAACAACTTAGACAACTTAGCAAACACAACAACTTATGACAATTTTGGAATGATCGTTTCCTTTTCAAGTAATGTGGGATGGATTGCTTCGAAGGTGTGTAAGGCAAGGGGAAGTGCCCAAGATCCTTAATCATTGTCGCTCTCCACAATTACCATAAAAAATAAACTTGGATTGATTGTAAATTGAATGAGAAGCTGAGTACAAGCTTGAAATTTAATGTGTTTCTCTTTCTACTTCGCTAAATTTCCCTAACAATTATCAAAAGTGACTATAATAACTTTTTTCTTACCCTAACAAGTAACAACCGTACAAAAGGTGTTCATACCCCCAATAAGCCTAATAATCTAAACAGAATAAAACAACTCGGAGAAGCGCTCCTTAGGGCTAGTGCCCTCTCTGAAATCAAGACTTAAACATCAGAATTAAGGAGTCATCGGAACATGTGCTGCTCTAGTAGAGAGAATTCTCTCCAACTCTTGATTACTCTTTAAGCATCATGCCAAGCCTTCTATACCTCATTTAGCTTCCTAAACATCCTAGGCACAAACACAAACACATAATAGTAAGCAGGCTAGAAGGTCAAAKATTAAGGGCTAATTAAAAAAGAGCATAAAACACCTCGAAAGACCTCAAAAAGGGAAATTTATTACTAAGAATGGGGGTTGYAGCTGTGACTTCAATCTCACCTTTGATCTTAGCGGTGTGAGGTTCGAATTCTCATATTCCTTCCACTCTTGTAAATATGTAGCTGCCCTTGTGGCTCATTTGCATCAATTTTTTTTTTAAAAAAACAAATTAAAAAACGCAATAGAACTAAACTAATGCTAAACCAATAAAAAGGCGAGGAAATGAGCCAAAAATACTCGTTGGGGAGTACGATCTAATAAAGTGGACTAAAATGCCATTGATCACCATGAAATTTATCGAGCTWATATTCTACGCACAAATATACGTCTTKTGTTTTTTAAGATGCTCCACTCTTGTTTTTACGGTTTTCTAGGTAATTTTTGGTGTGCTTGATTAAGTATGTTGATGGGTATTTTAGTAAAGGTAGTGAGGACCAAAAAGCAAGTGATTAAGAATGGGAAAGGGCAGTTGCCGCTTATTTTTGTGAAATAGAATGGGAAAGAGTGGTCCCCTCTTATTAAGAATGGGAAAGATTACAAAATAATTAATGAAGGGCGTATTTGTCGTTTCACAGCAAAAAGTTTACTCCAAAAGGAAAATAAACAAAGTGGAGCATCTAATGTGWAATTGCTTAAATAGGAAACTAGAGCATTTTTTTTTTWAAAAAAAAGACAAAGTATATACTTAGATGCAATGGAAAATTTGTAAAGCTCCAATCCTGCATACAATTTCTTCGTATATTATAAGTCTTCAATTAGTGAACAAATCTAATCGAGAGAGCCTCCATTAAAGGCACTTGTCATGTTGCTACTTTTATATCATTGCTTAGTTTTTGAGGTTATTGCTCTCTTTTTCCTGYGCATTCCCTTCCTTTTATTGTCCTAGGTAAAAGCTGTTCGTTTTGCCTAATTTTTTGTTTTCTGCTCATTTCCTTCCAGGTAACTATGAAATTACTCACTAAATCATCAACTTCACTTCAGTCTCAAATATGCACTCACTTGTGAACTTGTGCATGAGCAACACAGGCCTTTAGGTTGCTGCTTTACCAAGGTATCATTAAGTGGTTAAGCTATATATTTCTTAATTGCCTTGCAACCATTCTTAGAAAATGTATTTACCTCTCTAAATGTGAAAATATGGTTGTGGCCTCTTTTTTGGGGTGGAGGTTCTGTATATGTGTCCATCCTATGTCTTGGGTGTATTTTATTTCATTTTAAAAAGTAAAAATGATCACACTTAACTTTTTTTAAAACCAATAGTTTTACAGATGTGATTTTTTCTATAAACATATTTGTTTTCTTATGGCATGACAGTAATTGGAGACATGCCTTGCGTGAAGACTTTATTGCTCTTTTCATGCTTTTCTTCAAGCTAGCTGTTAGTTTTCTTTCATTCAGAAATTTTGTTGCCCCAAAAAATTTGCATGTCTAGAGATTTGCTCCTTTCATATTCATCCTCCTTTTTAAATAATTCTTGCACCATTGAGATTGGGCACGGGATTTAAGGAGATGAGAGAGGTGAAGCAYAGAATAAATGGGATAATGTGTTAAGGGAGAGTTAGAGTGGATCTTTTGTCAAGAAAAGGAAATGGTGCAAGTAATTTGCAACTTCTGAAAATATAAATTGGTGCAAGTAAAAAATTATTTWAAAAAAAAACGTAGGAAKTATTAAAAGCCATACAGTTGCCCTAAAAAGTTGCATCTCTAGACTTCAGAACTAGATCCTATCAATTCTTTCGACTTCATTTGCATCTCAAGGTTATGTATTCTCTTTGCCTTGTTATTTCTTACCTAGGTGATTGTACACCTTCATAGAWTCTCACATCTCTAACATCTCTAGTTCTTATTGCCCAACAAAATAATAGAATCTCATATCTCTTGTTCTTAGACTTGGTACAATCCTTCAATGGATTGTCTTAAAGCATTCTTCACATCCTTCTTATTTCATTGCTCCCATCACTTCTGGTTTCTTGTTTCTCTGTGCTACTTGCACATATTTTCCCACTTCTTGTAGGATTATCCTCCAACACACAGTTTTTTCTCTGCAACTCCAAGACTTTTAACTTCTTTTCTTTCAGCATCCTGTCTTATACAGCAGACTACCTACCTTAATCTTTGAAGAAATCTAATTATCTATGTTATATTATAAAGTAAACACTCAAATTTGGTCGATAAATTTTGCACTGACCTTTTTGCCCCCAAGGATATCATTAAAAAATTAAAAAAAATAACTAAATATAAAAAAGTAAATAAAAAGAATATATCTTACCCAAAAAAATTAAAAAAATATATTAAATAACTAAATATAAGTAAAATAAAAACGAAAATATCTAACAACTTAATAGTATCTAAATCGAAAAAACAACAATAAAAAGAATATATCTTATCCAATTTTTTTAAAAAATTAAATAATTAAATATAAAAACATTAAATTAAAAATGGAGATATTTAATAACTTAGATACTAACATCTACATCTAAAAACAACAATAAAAAGATTATATCTTATTTAATAACTAAATATAAAAACAACAAAATAAAAAGGAAATATCTAACAAATTAAAACTTCTAGATTAAAAAACTCTATCTCACAACTCTTGATATATAGTTGAATGGTTTATGAATTTGTACATATTTTTATTACATTTTTAATTATCTTAAAATCCTATGTACGCATACGCGTGCATTTCTTACCTTGTACATTATAGTACTAGCAGACAAAAATTAAATAAACTACCGCAATACATAGAGGAGGAAGTATAAATGCATCAAGCTAGTTGGGATAAAAGGCCCAATCAAATAATATAATAGTGTTTTTGACTTATTTTAAAAGCTAAAAAGGACAAGTGGGCCCCAATGTAAAAGCAAAACCAAAAGAAGAAAAAATGACGTCTATGTAAGATTAAACCACGTCTATGTAAATTTAATRTACGTCTATGTAATACTCCGTGTGATGGATGTCTATGTAAATTACAATGTTGTCCGTCAAAGAAGTAGTTGGAAAGGACAAAAATGCCCCTTTGATTGGCCTTTTAYCCCAACTACTTTGATGGATTTATCACGCCTCATACATAGAGCATTGGGCTTGGACTTAGATGAATTATTGGACTTTAAAGCAAAAGTAGTGCTGGGCTCAATATTAAGAGAGAAGGAAAAAATTTATGTAACTATCAACTGCTTGCTTGTCTCTAGTTTGTCTCTAGTTTTATCATTTTTGGGTTAGAAACCATTTTATCCATATAGTGATGTATCTAACCTCATAGATGTATGTCTAGAAAAGAACAAATCACGTTATAAGATGATCAAAAAGAAGTTCAGAACTATAATAAAAATGTCTGTAGTCGCAAATTCTTGCATAGAAGTGATCATGTCTTTCACAAGATTCAAGTTATCAATATATATAGTATCACAACATTTATATTCCACAAGCTGTTGAAATAAACATAATGTATTATCTGGTGATATGTATCATTTAGTTGCTAGGTTGCTTTTATGAAATGAGAAATATTTTGGAATGTAACAGCTTATTATTGGCCTTTTCAGATAAGGCTTTCATTTTATGATTGTAGATATATATGCATGTTCAATGCCTTGAAAATCGTGGAAGAACAAGTGAAGAGCTTAGAAAAGATATGGCAARTCGAACAAAGAGGCCATATACAGTATCATTTGGCTAATTGGCTTGGATCAAATTGATTGATGAAATATCGGAGCTTGACATCCACTAATACTAATATACTCCGTACTATAAAAGAGACGGCGTTTGTTTTCTATAATTCTATGCAAGTTATATTTCYAGAAGTTTATGTTATGAATTTTCATTTCGTTCACAAYATAGTAGTTTAATTATGTGTGTAATTGTGTTACCGAGTATTACAAAAAATATCTCAATGGGAGATCTCATGCGATCACTGCTTATCATGTGGTATAAGAGGATTAAGAGCTTATGATGGCGGGCTCATMAAAATGGTAGAAAATAAGCATAAAAAAGACAGGTTAGAAATGAAATATTCTACTTCCTAGATGAYTCTTGGATGATGAAGCTTGTCTCYAATCAACTCAGTCTCCAGGTTTTCAAACATCGCGATTCCGATTCATGAAGATTATGCTTCTCTAGCTGTTCACCTTGTTTATCTTCTTGGTTTGGATTCTTTAAGATATTCCAGATCTTCTACCATCCTATAGGTTAGTCGAGTTGTCATGGTGCCAACTGCCAAGGTTTACTATTGATCATGCTCATCATTTTTACTGTATTATTTTTTGATGGCCCTAAACAAAAACTCATCCTGGATTGCTAAACAAAGTCCATTTTTACTAGAATTTAAATCCATATTACAAGTGAACTACCATACCTACCCTCACTAACTTCTCTCACTAACTCCATC
>SNQN01003441.1:0-16353 GCA_008642245.1 Bassia scoparia | reverse complement strand
CACCTATACGCTTTCTCTCTCTCCTCCTTTTCACTTTCACACCTATACGCTTTCTCTCTCTCCTCCTTTTCACTTTCACACCTCTACCCTTCTAATCTACACACCACTTTCATTCTTCCTTTCACACCATACGTTCCATACCATTGTCATTCTCTTTCCTCTGATCCTCTCATCTCTTCTATACTCTAACCTCTCTCTTCTTTCACTTATGTCTCCTCTCTTTTAGATCTACTCTGATCTCCACCATCCGCGCCGCCTCTTTCCTCCCTCCTCTCCTTTGCGCCGCCGCTATTCCCCTTTCTCCTCTCCTCGCGCCGCGGGTTTTGCTAAGTTTTTTTATTTCTCATTTTTGTGTAATTTGAATTCTGATTTATGATTTTTGTTCGATTTAATTTTGATTTTCATTTTTAGGGTTTGTTATTTGTGTTTTTTTTCGTTTTTTTCCTTATTTTCACCGTTCGATTTCTTCTTTTTCTTTGATTTTTTTGTTGTTTTGATTTTAGTTTTGGTTTTTTCTATTTTTTTTGTTTCGATTTTTGGGGTGTTTTTAAATATGAATTTAGTTTTAGTTTTATCGATCTTCTCTATTTTTGGGGGGATTTTTTTGGTTTATAGGGTTTATCATTTGTGTTTTTGATTTTTTTTTGCTTTACTTCGTTTTTAATACTTCAGATCTAGGATTTTTTTAATCTGATTTTTATTTTGGATTTTTTTTGTTTGTGATCTTTCTTCGTTTTTTTATGTTGGTTTTCGAATTTCTGCATTTTGTTGGTTTTTAAATCTAATTTTTATGTTGGTTTTCGAAAACCCAAAAAATCAGATTCGTTTTTTTATGTTGGGTTTTTGAAWCTGATTTGTTTTTGTTTTTTCGTAGTCGCCGGTCCTCTCCTTAGTATCAAAATGTTTTATGTYAGTTGTCATTGCAATTGCTCAACTTAAATTAACACTTCTGAGCATTTAAGTAGGAGAATGTATGGCTGTATTTGTAGACATATATGCAGTCCATTACTTCTAGGGTGGAGTCATGGAGGCTTAGTAAGCGCGACACTAAAGAATGGATGAGACACCGGGAGCTCCCTCAGGACTTGAGAGAAAGAGTGAGGCGATTTAGTCAGTACAGGTGGCTGGCTACTCGCGGGGTTAATCAAGATGACATCCTGCACTCCCTGCCATTAGAGCTGCGTCGTGATATCCAGAGGCATCTGTGTTTGGCTTTTGTGAAATGAGTAAGTTATTTTTAAAAGAGATCGATGCAGTGCATCAAGTTTGACATACATAACATTAATTATATATTACTTGCAGGTTCTTTTCTTTGCTCAAATGGTCACGATACATTTACTAAGATGCATAGTGTTCGCTTAGCCTCGCTAAACACAACAGCCAGAAATGCTGTCAATGTTAATTTTTGGTACGATCATATTGTTTTGGTGGTGTTTGTTAATTGAAGTTGTTTTACTTGAATGAAATCAAATTATAAATGATTTTGTTCTATTGATGTATGTAATTTTGAGCCATTCATTATTATTTGTTTAATTGTTTTGTTCATCAAGTTAAATTTTTGAAATGAAAATCTGGATTGCTATGAAGATTGGATTCTGAATGGTATGCGTGAATCTCAAATTCACGCCGAAATTTGTATTGGAAAACTGAACGATGCTGATATTTAATGACTGAATGCTTTAAAAGTATTGCAAACAATGATTCGATTCTGACAATTCAAAAAATCTAATAGCCTTTTGTAGAATAAAATCTGCGAGATGAGTGAAACCAAGCCATAGCATTCTTAATCAAATTTCACAAGTTGTAATAGGAAACTTTGAGAGTCTGGTTGGTAGATTAGTTTTCAGAATGGTTATGAGGTTGATTTGTATGTATATATATATAATATATATATTATAATATATATATATATATTATATATATATTATATATATATTATTATATACTATATATATATATATAAATATATATTATATATATGTCCTATATATGTCATGCATGGTATGTGCAATGAAATTGAGTTCATGTTGTGTGTTTTACTTTATTTTCATCAGGTTGAGCACACAAATTGGTCTCGAGATAGTGAATGGATGGAAGCTGCAAGCATTAACCCGCCTGTCACTCTAGACTAGGTGGCAAAATGCCCTTTGATCTTTGATTAACCCTCATATTGAGAAGGTAATTGTAGTCGCATCATCCATTGACGTCTGCAATTAGAGTATCTCTCTTGGTCATGGGCTTCTCGCCATTCCCTGGCACACGGACTTTCTCACCATCCTTTTACCACCTCCTCTTCGCCACTGTGCTGCTGCTGCCATCTTGGCGAGGCTTGTCCTCGTCGTCTGAAGAAGAATCAGAGGAGAACGCTGAATCCGTTGAGTGCTCAATGTCGACGTAGACGTATATGAAGTTCTTCTCTGGCATGGGAGGCCTTGGCTGCTCTTTGGTGTCAGGCATATTTTTGATGATGATGACAGCCTCGATGTAATCTAATCTCTCTTCGAAGTAGCGAAAAGGATAACTCCTCTTTGCAGGGAAGAGGTGCCAGGCCTCCTCTATCAATGTTCGCATCTCCTCAATACCTGAGTTTTTAGCCTCGGCGAACTTTATTTTTTTGTTCTTCTTCAGCTCTACGAGCTCCTTTTTATGCTCCTCAACAATGAAGCGAAGGTTGGCTAACTCATCTTGGACTTTTTCTTCAGCCTTYGCCTTCGCCTCCTCCTCAATACTAGGCAACGCATCAACAAGCTTCGCAGCAACCTCAACCTCATTCTTTTCGGCGACTGCCTTGTTGACTCGCACTTCCTCCTTCTTAGCTGATTTGGCCACGTACATGTTTGGCCAGGAGGTTGTGCTTTTCGAGAAGGGAGTGGTAGCCCTCCAATGACTTGCGATAGGCTTCCTTGACCGCATTCAAGCTGTGGCCAAGAGTATAAGTAGTCTCTGCATCATCTACCTTGATGGCAAGGGTTTACTGCAAGAGGTACTCCAGGGACTTCTGGTACAACAGCTCCTTATGTTTGGCCTGTCGATTTGCCTTTTTCATGTCCATCGCGACTCCATCCAGTCACACCATCACTTGAAGAAAAAGAGCGAAGCAATGTGAGAGAGAAAATGGAAAAGGTGCAAGAGAGGATACTTAGACAAAAATAAAATGAAGTAAAGGAACTTACATCGGCGAGCCCACTCATTGCCCATCCACAAGATCCAATCGCGTAGCCAGCGAGGTTGTCCTTGTACTCCTTGCTCGCACAGCGGACCATGTCGCCCACTATCTTCTTCTTCTTTTCTGCATTAAATTTGCGAGAAGAATAGTGGTCGACCTCATCCACTTCCAACCACCTATCATCCTCCTGCTCGTCAGCAGAGWGGGYAGAGACCAGCGAAGGGTGTTTCTTTGCGACAAACTTGTCTAAGCCCTGGACAAATTTGTCATCAACCCTCAGCAACGGGTGACCATGTGGCTCTGGCCTCTCAAGAGGAGAGGAAATTAGTGGGGCTCGACTGATGGGTTGGCCAGCAACTCTTTGAAGTTGATCTGGGCGAGGCCCCCMACATAGGTGAAGTTAGGTGGGAAGAATTTTAGGGTTTCAGCCCTCTTGCGATGCTCCTTCAACTCCTCAGTGGTGGGAATTGGAGAACGAGGTTTGTCTTGTACCTTGGCGACCATACCCATCGCAGACAAGTCTACGAAAGTCGCCTCGCGGATTAGAGACCCGCTGTCCGCARCACCTGGCACATAGGGAACAATATCTGAGTCAGACCAACCATGTGGATCAGGATGGCGAGGCCATGARAGAGGRGAATCATGCGAGGTCTTTGATATCCTTTCATACGTCACCTCGGAGGACTGCGACCCACTAGGGGTTCGCAGGCTAAATAAAGCAGAATCTAATTGATACTTGTTGAAGATGCGAACCTTAGTGGGATGAGTATTTGGACCCAAAATTGAACTGCGAGGAAAGCTAGATGTACCTGATGTCTGCTGTTTCTTCGCCTTTGGCTCAAATAGAGAAGGCGAAGGAGGTCTTTTATCGCCCTCGTGAGCGGACWKCGAGGTATCCCCTTTTAGTGAAAGAGGAGTTGTCTTTGGGCGCTTGGGCTTATTAGCAGCCACCGTGACCTTCTTTCCTTTGCCGATTACCTAGGTAGTCCTCTTCTGGCCCTCGACAGGCTCGCTTATTTTCACCCCAAGCTCCCGGGGTGCAGTGGTATTCCCCGCTGATTGCGAGGGGGATTTATTGTTTGTCTTCTTCTCCCCGCTGCGTGAGGAGTGCTTGGGTTTCTTTTACTCCTCGCTGCGCGAGTAGTGTTTTGGTGTCTCTTTCTCCTCGCCCTGCGAGGTGGGTGTCCTCTTCAACACCCGGTAAGGAGAAGACTTCTTATCTTGTCATCTGCCTTGGTAGCAGATTTAAAAGGCTTGTCCTTTTTTGGAGCAGAGGTCCTCAAGTTTTGAGGATATCTGAAGGCTTCTCCAACTTCTGCAAAATGAAAAATTCTAAGTAAGAAACATTGCAGGCAAAACAGAAAAGCTGACTCGTGCTTCGCATTTGAGCAAATGTTCATGCGACACGCGAGCCTATTGCCTTCGCATTTGAGAAAGCTTTTCATGTGAAGGTCAGGAAGTAATATGYGAGGGGATGAACTTACCCGATGGATGGCATTCTTCTCATCGAGAGTTTTTAACGCCATGCGGCTGAGAAAGCTTGAAAGTYTTCGCTCGACATGGTCCCACTTAAACGACTTAGGAGTCTGGCTCAAGCAGAATCTGCGAGAAGGAACACTTGGTTAGATAAAGTTCAAACAAAAACAATATTTAGGAAGTTGAAAGTCTACCTCTCAGCTCTCGCTCTACTCTGCGACCACTTGCGTGGTCAAACGCTCGCATAAAGTCCTGATTGCAAAAGCACTCAAGTGTAGGGAGCCAATTCTTAGGAACCTTGGTTTTGCGATTCAAGGCCCTGTATGTGTACTCCATAGTCTTGAAGTACTCCAGCTGCTGTACAATATCAGGAGTCCTCGCCCCAACTCGCTCTCCTTGTATACATTTTGATGCAATGTCCAAGAGGAGAGGATTTTGGCGAGGGGTGTGTTGGTGGTGTGCACAAGGAAGAAATCATTCTTTCAGTTGTACACTTTATWTGATTTATCCAGCGAGGTCATGTACTTCTCCTTCTGCGAAAGCTGGAACCAACCAGCTTGCCATCTACTGTTCTTGGAGATCAAATACATGCGTAGGAAGACCTCTGTCTTGCATGGCCAACCTTTCACCTTACAGGTGGCCATGTATCCAAGAATGTGATACCATGACTGTGGTGTCAATTGTGCGAGGCTTATGCCATAGGCCTTCATCAAGTTCACTATGAAGGGGCTTAAAGGAAAGTGAAGACCAATGCGAAGGTGTTCTCAGTGGTCTGGGTGATCGCAGTTCCTTCAGCAGGGATCACGAACCTCTCTTTGACTTCAGGCGAGACGAAGCCAATGTGAGGTGCATAGATGTGCTGGAGCTGCAAATGTGCGGCCCTCCAAGCCTTTTGCACTATGGTTACAGGAGGACTGTCCTTGTCCTCATCCTCAGATGATTCCTCCACAKGAGGTTTRTTTTTGGCGATCCATGCCAAGGGATCCTGCTCAAGTTTTGTCTCCTCACCCTTGACCTTGGCAGTGTTCAAGTTGGTTTCCTCGTCGCTGCTCTCACGCAAAGCTGCATCTATGCTAAGGCTAAGGTCCTCCACTCGCATAGGCAAATGACCAGAAGTACTCGGTTCTGGCTCCTCCTCTTCCCTTATTTGGTTTTCAGGTTTCCTGCAAGCAGTGGTCGTAAGGCGAGGCATCCTAATATGAACAGATAGAGTGTCAAGGATGGGACGAGGAGCTACACAGTGCGAGTACACAAAATCAAGGGTAGAGGAGTAAGTAGTTAAATTTGAGCCAGACGAAGTTAGACTAGGCTCTTCCAAGCCCCCAACTCTATTCTTATTGGGCGAAGTGTCTGTAGAACTTGCGTCGCTCATTATTACTTTGCTAAAAAAAGAATAAAGAATAAGTGCGAAGAAAGAAAAGGTGCGAACAGTACCTGAGGTGCGAAGTCAACAAATTGTTGATGAAGATTTGAAAAACTACGAAGGGCGAAGTTAGGAAGTCGCGAACTGCGAAGCTAAGTCGTCATCAAACTTGGAAAATATGCGAAGTGTAGAGAGAGAAGTGCAAAGCGAAAGCGAATTTCTAGAGAGAAGTCAGAGCTAAAAAAGTTCTTCTCTCTCCGCTTCAAGGGGTATTTATACCCCAGCCCCAACGGTCTCTCTTCCCCCTTCTTTTTGAATTCAAAATGGAGAAGGAAAATAAGCGGGAAGGTAAAATGGGTCACCTGAGCTGCTGCTATGCGAATTGGGTTTTGGGCGATGGAAATTTTTGTCGAGGCCACTCACCACTCACGAGGGCACACTTTGAAAGGCAAAAAAAAAAGAGAAAAGAGAGAAATTATTTGATTTATGGTTTATTTACAAAGTGTAAATTAATGTAAAATCAAGATCAAACACCCTATAAATCCAACGATTTAGAGGGTCTTTGAGGGGAAAATGATGTGGCACGGAATGCCTTGTCCACGTGTCCTCCAAATATTGGATCAAAGCGGTCCACGTGGCAAGCGCTACTGGTTAAATTAATCCGAATCGAGACGGAGAACTGACGTTCCTACACTGAAACAATAGTAAGGAACACAAGGAAGCACAAATGATTGACAAGTGTCACGCAACCAAGGTTTGCCTTGGTTTTTAAGGGATTGCCTATAAATACCCTGAATAACCACAATAATGGCACCTATATTCTCCTAGCATTAATTGCGTACAACTTCAAACAGCTTAAGAGCATCTCTCACTACTTTCTCTCACTAGCCTAGCACTTTTATTCCCTTAAATCCGTACTTACTTAAGCATCGGAGGGGAGATAATCCAAATAGGATTATTCTCCTTTGTATAGGTGCTACGGCCCAACCTTGAGGTTCTAAGGCAGCAAAGAAGTAATCACGTTGACTTAGGAGACCCTGGAGGTAGCCAAGACGATCGACACTTGTCCAAATAGAAGGTCAGTTCTCCCCGAGGTAGCATTGACGGGAAGCCTCCACCCCTCTCTCAAGCCAGAAGCTAGGAAATATTGTAGCCAGGACACCGTCAATCACAAAATACTTTGCCTACAACACATGTATCTAATAACAATGCATCCTACTACAAAAAGCTTCATAAAACATGTATGGAATATACACTAAAAACATACAATCTTAATCTATCCTACAATGCAACAATTATAATCTTAACTCTACGTATTGTTTTTTCTTAGTTCACATAGAGATATATATCTTAAATCTACATTGCTAATCATAAATGAATGCTAAATCAATTATTCGGAACTCAAAAAGAGTTGTCAAACTACATGAAATTGACAAGAATAATTAGAGTACTAAACTTTCTAATACTCGGAACATTAGCAACAACAATAATTATGCTTAAAAAATCCTAAAACAATAATTAATCAATTTAGAATAAAAAATAGGAAAATTAGAAAATCATTGCATAATGAGCAAACTCATCACATATTAATTAAGACATCAATATAAAATAATGAAAAAAATCATACAACCGATTGGAACGCGTGAGTGTGAACGATATGCAGTGACTTCAAAAGGTGAAATGATGGAGGAGAGAAATATTAGTGAGAGAAAAGAAGGAGAAGAAAGGTGTGGGAGAGTATTAATATGAATTCGATCTACAATATAACGAAATGCCATTAGTAATAACTAATGTAAATGGAGGTCTGTTGATTAAGACTATACGCTAGGAAGAATGGTTTTTAGTTTTCACACAAAAGTAGTTAGTTTTAGTGGATCCAGACAGAATAATTTATTAATCTTTCATTTATGGTAGTGCTAACTTTTATTTATGTGTTATGCTGACATACTTCTAAATTTTCTCATCTAGTGTTCATTGATTCCTACTATATATTATATATATATAATATTATATATAATTATAAATATATATATATAATATAATATAATATATATACAATAATATATATAATAATTATATATATATATTATATAATTTATAAAAGGTTTATGCTTAATGTGATTATATGTGAAGAATAATGTTAATATTGGCATGGTTGGTATATATGTATAATATCTTTTAGTTTAGGATGTTTCTTATTTGTAGCTCTAGTCATATCTTTTAGTGGCTATTTTCTTTCCTTGTAATCAGTTGTAATATTGCGTTCTTATAGCTGCTAGGATGTATATATATTGGTTTGAGTTTTTCAATAAAGTATAATGAAGGGAATTAACATCAAAACATTCTCTGAAACCCTAAACACTTCAGACACAAACCCTAAACACATAAACCCTACCTGCTGTATTCATTGCAGGTTTAATCTCACAATTGTGAGACAAATACTCGAGGTTCCAGAATTCTTTATGGTATCGGAGAAAAGCGAGAATAAGAACTCGTGATTCGATGGAGAAATCAAACAAAACAGAAGAAACCCTAGTTGGATATGCTGATCCTTTGTACTTGGCTGCTTCTGATAATCCAGGTACACAGATTAGCAATTTCATTTTTAATGGAGACAATTTCTTGAACTAGAGCAGAAGCGTGAGGATGTCGCATGGCTCAAATAACATGTTGGGATTTATTGATGGCACTCTCAAAGAGCCAGAGAAGAATTCTAAAGATTACCATAGGTGGGGAAGAAATGATTACATGGTGAGATCATGGATCTTTAAGTCCATGTCTGATACAATGGCGGATAGCCTTATTCTATTTGAATTTGCTAAGCAACTTTGGGACGAGTTGCTTGAAAGATATGGGGTGTGTAGTGCACCACGTTTATATCAACTCAAACGAGAAGTGGAAAAGATTAATCAAGGAGAAGGCTCTGTCAATGTAGATACATATTGTAACACCCCAATAATTCTCCACTTTACCTGTGAAATATTAAGCGAAAAATACGGAGAAATATTGGCATGCCACTGCCATGTGTTAAAACGTTTAGGCTAAAATAATATTTTGCAGCGGAAATCAAAGATAGAAAATAGTTCAAACCAAAGTGTTAAAATCTGAAATATAAAAATTCATTTGACAAGTTGGAACCATTAAGGCCCTTATTCGCAAGTAACGGTAAAAATCCCTTTATCAACATAGTAAACTCGAAATAGCAAATCGTTATGTAAGGTTTACGATGCCTGAATAATTTTTTTTTTGTACGATCGGCTCTCCACTCATCCCAACCATCCAAGGCTAGTCACCTGAATGCAAATCCTGTAAAAACTCTGCTCCCCATAATTTTCAAGTGAAATAAGGATCATCACAGGTCCACCGAAAGAAGAAAATGTGGACAACACACAAAACACAAAAACACGCAATCAGCAAAGCTGAGTACATACACCATACGAAAACGAGAAAATAAACGGACAACATCTCCCCTAAAAACTAGACACACCAAGTTATGACACCTATTTAGAAATAAAAGAAAACCCAATTGTGGTGTTCATAACCACTTAACAATATTATACAAACACAGTTGATCTCAAACTCAGACCAAAACCATCAACTACATATTACATACGGTTGTTCCAATACAACACCATCCAAAAATCGTCAACTGCTCCTGTTAACTAGATTGTACCTGCAAAATAGCTTACTCGACTCCAATACATGACTCAATACAATTTATTACATTTGTTATGATGTGAGCAACAAACAGGGTTGTCCTCAACCTAGACACACAAGGTACCACGATTCAACCAGACACACTAGGTGCCACAATTCAAACCAGACACACAAGGTGTCACAGTTCAATCCCCCATGCCTCCTCGTCGAAAGGCATCAAAAAGTTCAATAAACAAGATAGCGAACGGGCGCGACTCCGTCACCATAGCTAGATAAGATCTCAACTAACCCCATTTTGGATAAAATCCTTTGTAAAATTAATAGAAAAGAGACGCGTTGATCAAACGGCTCTGCAAAAGTTGCGAATGAAATCACAACCCCAACCCCTAATTGTCAATACTCCAGATGTGCACAAATCCAGAGTTTTAATGCTCATTCATGTTATATTTAGTTGTTAATTTTTGACAAGTTCATATGACACACAAACAAGACCACAAATCATATTAAAATTCTTTTTAGCACAAACCGTTACGTTAATTAATAAACTTGTTGGACAAGCCAACTAACCTCGTCATTAAGACTTGAACACTGTCCTTTACTCAATTCATACACCATGTCATGAACAAGTAATAATTCACCACATGGAGTAAGTTAAACTTGACCCCACTTAATTCATCCTTGTATTATCAATTACCTCATGGAACAAGTTATACTTGACTCCACTTAATTCCTCAATGAGACCAAAATAATTAATTAAAGACAATTGACTAGTTGTCAACCTCCATATCCAAACTATGAATAATCAATTCCACAATATTCCTCAATCTCCACAAATATAAACCATGACACAAATAAATAATTCACTCGTGACTACCAAACAATTTCATGGACCTTCCCTACTCATGCTTCTAAGTTATCAAACATCCTCAAGAAACTTTAAGATCAAGATTTCGTAAGTAGTGCGTACCTTGAATAAACCGAGCGACAAACCACTTTAACATTTAGAAATCGACCTCTACGAAGTCTCCTCCTAATCATATAGCAAAACTTGAATCAACACACTTGACTTTTAATTTACAGCGATACTAAGTAGATTTAAGGTGCCTCGAAAGTTACTAAAATCATGTCTTTATTACGCACAAAACCCCCATTGATAGTATAAATATAATATTATAGTTTTAGCTTGAAAAAATCATAAAAATCTAGCTTTTAAACAAGAAATTCAGCCCTTCTAAAATACGTAATAAATCTTAAATATTTCTTTTCACCCAAAATTATTCAACAATTCAAAATACGCTTTACTAAGGATACAATATATTAAACCATGACTTTGTGCATTTAAAACCCATTGTTTTTAACACTACAACTTCAAAAATTAATCATGAAAAATAAGAAATTTATCAAAACTTGCAAAAGACAGTCTAGACTTTTCGTCCCCGAAACTTGTCCCAAAATCTACAAAATCTCAAGATCTTCAATGGAAAAAGGTATTTGTATTGCTGTAAACTACTTGTATCATTGAAATGATTCTCCAGTGACCACACTTGACACAATTTCACACACTTTTATAATATGTGTACTAAACAAAATCATGCCTACTACGCCAAAGTCAAGCAACTTGAAGTAATATTTGACAAAACAGGCACAAAACAGGCCAAAATTGGAGTAATAAGTTAACAAAACAGGGCAAAAGCGCGAAATTATATCGCATTCTACCCCCCTTAAAAGAAAAGAGTTACGTCACCGTAACTCACCTCAATAAACAAAAACTCACCCAACAAAACTCAAATTGTATTACCGACTTAGTAAGACAACCAACAATGACCCAAATCGTACCATTCTAAACCCATAAACAAGTCCAGTAATATTGAATTCCACTTCCACTCGGCTCCTACAGGTTAACCTTTTGGAAACGAACTCAGCCATCTCTCTTTTCATGTTCGCCCACTCATATAATTCCTCTAATTTTTGTACAATTTACCTCCTCCAAAGTCTTTTGTCTCAAATCACCACAATATTTATGAACACATTACCTGCCCTCAAATATCGGACTTCCATCCTCATAACTTGTAAATTCACTTTCAGCACAATTTCTCAATTTCGCACTTATTCCTTAATCCTTTGCAAAAATTCATCAATACTTTGTTGTTCTCTACTCTCATCAAGTATGTATCGCTCAATTGACATAGCACTCAACTCCTCATATCACCTTTCCTTTCTGTTGCAGAACACAACTAAGCTTTGTTTTGGATGCATCAATATACCCTTAAATTTTTCGTGTCCATAGGGCAATGCTAGTACTGGGGCGGTTGTCAACCTGATAGGCTTGTCGTGTACTTATCAAAAATACCTATCAAGACTAACTATGCAGCTAGTGGTAACAGGATCGAATCCACGAAGAAGCAACAAGTATCGATTAATTGAATTAAAGCATCTAAACTACTATCCTTCGGTTGCTCTGGTTGTGAAAGAAGGGTGCCCTGCTGTCGCTGTGCAGTAGAAGCAGCCAATTGCGCCATCGGCGTATCCAATTGCTTATTGTGAGCGACTAAAGATTGAATATCTCGTTGGACTTGCGTTTGGAATTGCATTATAGAAGCCTGTTGATCCTTCTGCATCTGAATCATCATGCTTTTCAACTCGGCTATGGCTGGATCAGTGGCTAGAGCCTGCAGTGGCTGCGGCTGATTGTACTGTAGCTTTTGATGAGGAGGTTGATAGCGAGGCTGATATTGTTGTTGTTGCTGTTGAGGCTGTTGTGGAGCTGATGGAGGATTAAGCACATTGGTACTCTTATATGAAAAATATGGATGATTTCTCATGCCTTCATTGTAAGTATTAGAGTATGGATTATTAGCAYGATGCATTTGAAATGCGTTTACTTGCTCCATCGAAATTTGACACCCATGAGCTAGATGTCCCATCATTCCACAATTGTCATAATAGATCTCATTCGGCCYTGATATGGCCGCAACTGAAGCTGGCTGACTGGTTTGTGCAATATTAATACGATCCAGCTTTTGATTGATGGCCGAAATTTGAGCTGCCAATAGAGTCATTTCATCAACCTCATGCTTGCCACCCTTCTTAATCGAGCCTCGAGGATTGCCATATTGAGCATTATGATTGGCCATTTCCTCAATCAACTTCCATCCAGCATTAATTGTTTGATTCATGAACCTCCCATTTGCTGCTGAATCGAGAATAATACGAGATTCACTATTCAAACCATTATAGAAAGTCTGGACCAAGAGCCACTTCTCTAATCCATGATGAGGAAAAATTCAATGTAACTCCTTGTATCTCTCCCATGCCTCATATAAAGTCTCATCAACATCCTGTGTAAAGTTAGTGATTTTGCTATGCATTTGAGCAGTCTTCTCTGGAGGATAATATTTCTTATAGAAAGCAAGAGAAATTGAATCCCACATGTTGTAGGTATCAGGATCAAGACTATTCAACCACAATCAAGCTTGTCCTGCAGGAAAAAAGGAATAAACATGAACGAACGTTGGTCAGCTCTAACACAGCATGCTGATAGTACCAACAATTATTGGAGAATTAAGATATGCAAGTAATTAGGATCCTAGTCGCATTGCCCTCCAAACGATTGCGCTTCGACATCATATTCACAGCGAATCGGTTTAAGCCAAAGTTGCGCCGCACGAGTAGCATCTAGACGCCTTGGAAATCGTTCCGCTAGGCTGAGAAGAGTCCATAAGAGATGTCTGGCTGTGCCGCCATCAACTCAGGTTCTAGAATCAGAAATGGACCTATTTCATTGTGCACTCAGAATGTACTCCTCTCCCTAAATAAGTTTCCGACAAAGGATTTCGAAACTAACTGAGAGAGGAAGATTGTAAAAATCCAGAGCGCCGCGCAATAATTTTTTCGCCTATGGTAGTTGCCCACCTCAAATGTATGGAACAAATCCCCAAGTCGGGAAGACTGGCAAAACTAGAGAAATCAATGATCGTAAGTTCTCGTCGCGAAGACATGAATTGTCTTCAAGACAAAACAAAATAGTTCAGACTCAAACATTAATCAATAAAACAATGCGCGCTCTCCCGACAGACGACACCAAAATTGCACAGGCTTGTCACCTCATTCAAAATACCTATCAAGACTAACTTGCAAGTAGTGGTAACAGACCGCATTCAACCAAGAAGCAACAAGTTACTATAATTGAATTAAAGCTTCTAACTAATAAAGGATCTTCGATATGTGATTGTATAAACTAGACTAACAAGAGTGATAATAAAGACCTTAACATATGGCTAAAGATTAAGCTAATGGTATATGCGAATTAGCAAAATTCGGGCATACAACAATGATATTAATAGGCACACATGAAAATAGGGCAAGTTCTCTCGAATCGATTGAACCATGAATAATGCCTAACCGTGCTACTCGCACCTAGAAGTCTCGTTCTACTATTGACGTAAGATTATGCTAAGTCCCAATCGCTAGATTAGAGAACGGACAATCATAATAAGCAATTAAGTCGGGCCCGTCAAATGTGAATTAACATGATGAAATCTAATAGAAGAATATTAATTGCAAGTCAAATATGAAATCAAGCAAAAATACATGCAACAATTGCTATAGACCAAATCCGCCAGAAATTATAACCTATAATCTCATCGATCAATAATAAGAACAATAGAAATAATAAACGAAGATTATGATTCGAAAGTAAGAAATAGAAACAATAGATTCACAATAATCAATTGCAAATAAGAATGAAAAAATACAAAATAATAAAGAAAAAATAAAAAAGAAAAATGAAAATAACGTGAAGCTTGATTAATGAGTAAAGTTAAAAATAGGTTTCATAATGAGGAAGAAGAAAACGCGAATTCTATTCAAATCTAGGATAATAATGCATCAACAACAGGAAATAAGAATAATTCTGTTGATATTATATTTTCCCTCTCCCCTAATTAATTCAAAATCAGAAAATAAAATAAAGATATCAATCTAATTATTAAGGACGAACTAAATCTCGAGTCGTAACTTCTTGCCGCGGTCAACTTCACTGGGTCAACTTCGCAGGCCCATATCTTGCGTTCTAGACATCGTACGAAGACGTGTGACCTATCGTTTTGAAGTTCTTTAYGTGTAGTTTCTAACCCAATTRAAATCGCRAAAATCCGATMTGTAGAACTTGAGTTACGATCAAAAGAATGACCATGTATCAGATTTGTTCCTTTTCAATTCATATATCTCATTATGTTCAACTCAAATTCGACTTTGCTTGCTATTTTCGACCCTTTTGGAAACTAATTCGTCAACTTTCTTTGCAATAATTATCCAATCCATTCAAGATCACTTCGAAAGCATTCAAGTAGCTATAAAACTACCTRAAAAATTAGGAAAACAACAAACAAAGCGTAATAGAGCACAAAATGGATAATCAATACAATTGATACCTAAAATGCAATTAAATAAACTAATATGCTCTAACAATGCAACCTAAAATGCCTAAATACTCTATATAAATGTGTTTCATCACAAYCGATTTTTAAGGATTTTGAAAGCTAACTCTCACTGTTTATCCCACTCCAATTTTGTCTCCCTTTTATCAAATTGGTCATAAGTCTCGCTAGTTTTGAGAAGTCCTTAACAAACCTCCTAAGGTACTCGGTTAACCCCAGAATACATAAAACCTCAGACAMCAGTCACCTTCTTAGACATGGTCCACTTACGAACCTCGTTAACCTTTGCAGGTTCCACAGAAATAGGTTTCCTAGAAATTTAATGACCCAAAGACACAACTTGCCCCAATCACAGCTTACACTTGGAAAAATGGCAAACATTTTATGACTTCAAAGTGTTTCTAGAACAGTCCTCAAGTTCGCAACATGTTCTGCCTCATTCCTCGAATATATCAAGATATCATCAATAAAAACAACCACTAATTTGTCTAGGTACTCATGAAATACTCCATTCGTTAACTCCATAAAAATTGTGTAACCYAAACTTATWATCCTCGAATATTTGTTGGTTAACCCAAAATGCATGATCATAAACTCATAGTGCTTAAAACGAGTCTCAAAAGTAGTTTTTGGAATGTTTTTGTTAGCAACCCTCAACTGGTGATATCTTGACCTCAGGTCAACTTAAAAATCACTCATCCTTTGTAACTGGTCATACAAGTCATCTATTCTCGGTAAATGATACTCATCCTCTATAGTGACATAGTTTAATTCCCAATAATCAATACAAAGTCGAAAACTTTCATCTCTCTTTTCCACAAATAAAATTGGTGTTCTCCAAGGTGAGGCACTAGGCCCATTAGATCCCTTGTCTATCAATCCTGCAATTGACTCATTAACTCCTTAACATCGCTGGTGCCATTCTGGGAAAGGAGAGTGAGGGGAAGAGGTTCGAAGATCTCTATAGGGTGTTTGTGAATACACTGCAGTCCTCGAAAACAAACTTCTGGTGAACTCAACTTTTCTCTAGTTAGCACTCCCGAAATCTCCTCTGGAAGGAAAACATTTATGAACTCATTCACCACTTCTTGCTTTATTCTCTTACTCTCCTCACACTCAAGTCTTTTACACAACAGAAATGTACTGGGTATCCCTTAACTATTAAGTTCATAACTTTCATGGTAGAAACTAGTCCCCAACTATTCGATTTCTCAAGACTCCTATAGGTCACACTCTTCTTCAATAGATCCCTT